>JAQGCP010000067.1:0-24568 GCA_034699885.1 Acrobeloides thornei
AAACAAAAAATGCTCCATTTTTCATGATCTTTCTGAATATATCATTTTTTCATATGATTGTAAATTACTGGACTGGTCCTTTAAGAAAACAATGTCTATATTTTTATTGATAAAATTTCGTTTATAACAATTGGCACAAAATTTTCACGCTCTCCTATGCATCTTATTATACCCATAATATCCATATCTTCGCTTTGGTTCAGGTCTTGATTTTACACCAAATGTTTTACTGGTATAAATTTTAAGAGGGGGTGAGGTATCTTTGGTTGATGAGGCACTATTCGCTTTTCCATTACTGATATTGGTGTATTCGTCTCCACTACTACTAGCTGCAGCTTTGTTTATTTGAGGTTTTGGCTTTAAAGATGGAGGTGATGGCGACGCCTTAGATGATTGTGTTACTGCATAAAATTCAGGCTCTGCTGTTTCTCCTGCTGGTTTGAAATAGTTGTCAGGGGCTTTAGGTGCACCAAGTCTGGAACAGTGTTCACAGCTTCCTAGAATAACAAAAAAAGATTATGAAAATCTTTGTGTATACCTCGATTTCCTTGCCTTCCTTTCATTCCAGGTGGGCCTAAAAAGTTTTATTTATTGACCTTTTTATGCCATCTTACCAGCTGGTCCTTGTTGTCCAGCTTGTCCTCTATCACCAGCGGGGCCGGTAGGACCGGCTATACCTATAGGACCGGGAGCACCATCACTAAAATTTATTGATTAAAAATATTTTTTAAATAAACTGGACACCGAGCGCATCATTTTTGAGGAATTCCCCCCCCCCCCTCAAACCAAAACCCACTTTGCGCCGCTGAGATGATTACCCTATGATGAAAAAATTTCGTCGAAGTTTTTCTTGAAGCTAAGACATCTTTTCTATAAAGAATGTGTTTTGCTTCAACTGTTTGCACCCTACTGTACCTATGAGTATAATACATTAAGGACATTTTAACGTAAAAATTAAAAATCAATTTTTTAATTTTTTCAATGAGTTACCTCCCTCCCTCGATTTTGGTATCAAAAATTTTAGAATTTCGTCTTCTACACAATGATATATCGTGATAAATGTTTTGGATCGCACCTTCAAAAGTTAGTCCGGACATACACACATTACGCGTTTTATATAAGAAGATATTACCTTCCAGTCAATCCTCCTCTACCTCGTGGGCCTAATGGACCTAAAGTGAAGTTAAAGGGATTTTATATCAATAAATGTTATACAAACCTGGTGGACCAGGCGGACCAGGTGGTGCACCTAAAAAGATCAAAAATAAATTTTTATAAAAAAATATTTATACCATTTAATACACGTCCAGGATCACCAGGTGGTCCGAACATACCTAAAATTTATGAGAGGACATGTACAGGATGTCTCAAATGAACCCGTGCAATCTTTATTTTTTTAACATGCTTGATTTGTAAAATTTTTTCTTATAATCTTATCAATTTTTATTTTTTGTAGCTTTATGATAGAATTACGACCAGGGATATTAGATTATTTGAGAAAGGCCTGCCTAAAAGGAATGTCGTATTGGTATCGCAGACGCATCTCTAACGGTCGCATCTGGAAATTTCCCTTTTCGACAGGCTTTTCTCAAATAATTTGATTATCGCTGCTCGATATTCTGTCATAATGCTACAAAAAATTGTGCAAACCAATATGTTTAAAAAAATAAAAGGTGCGTGAGTTCATTTGAGACACCATGTGATTTAGCCAGAGTTCGACAATAAGTCCAGGTCCCGAACCCCATGGACCGGCGTTCTGGATTCGATACAATGAGCCCGGGTCCCGAAGGACCGGAGCAGGCCAGTAGGAAGAGCTGAATTTCAAGGATGGCCCCACTCAAAAATTTTGAAAAAATCACAAGGGTCTCTCTTATGTTTTTTTCAAAAATTTTTCCAATTTTTTGGGAACAACGTAAGGGGGTCCAAGGCAATTTTTTTCGATTTTTTTCAAAAATTCTCCAAAAATCACCTTATTCCTCCTGAATTTAACATATAAACTTTTTTTCTGATTCTTGTCGAATTACAGTCGAGTCCTGTTATAACGGTACCCCGATATAACGATATATGTATCATTTTGTATGATTTGTACCAATCGTCAGTGATGTATTTGAAACCGTAACCGTAGCATGGTGACGTAACACTCTTGGTTACGTAACCTGGTTACGGTTACTGAAATGACTTTCGACAAGAATCAGAAACAAAGTTTACTTTACCTGGTTCTCCAGGAGGGCCTGGTTGACCAAATCCACCAGGAGGCCCTTTACGCCCAGGTATTCCAGCATTTCCAGATGTTCCAGGTGTTCTAGATTTTGGATTAAAAATTATATTATAAGGCTTACCCCGGTAAACCTCTCAGTCCCTTTAAACCTGGGAGTCCAGGTGGACCTGGTGGAGCTGTGGGGCACTAAAATCGGCTGTTTTATGACGATCTTAAACGAATTAGTTCACTTTTTGACATAAATCACGTTGTTGTGAAATTGGATGTATGTAACGTCCATCTCGACCATTTCTTCCATTTGCACCAAGTAATCCAGGTCGGCCTGAAATATGTATTTTATTTTATACTCGATATTTTCTATACCATCAACTCCAGGTTTTCCGGGTGGACCCGGAGGGCCTTTAGCTCCTTGTTGACAGCTACAACCTAAAATGTTGATTCAAATATTGGTTTAAATCGTGTGATCTTACATGCGCTACTTGGACCCGAGGAAAATTGAGCAGCATAATTAGAATATTGACGCTTTTGCCTCGTGTAGCCTTGTGAGACTTGTTTCCACAGTTCCTTTGATTCGACCTAAAGATTTTAAATACGGGCCTGGTCCATCCAATATTGACAGTTTGTTATGATTTCAAACTTACACGACAGTCATAAACAACATTTAGAAGCATGGTATTACGGATTTGCATATTTATCGCAAATAATGGAAGTACTACTATCACAACTATTAAAGCTGTGGTGGATAGAACTGTCGAGCATATTGTCAAAGAGCGTGCGCTTATCATGGTCAAAACGAACTCTGACTGAGTGATTGGATATGTAAAGTGGAAATTATCAAAAGCGATGCCGAAAGATGAAAATTAGGTCATTCGATGGTCACTCTGTTGACCATTCGAGAATAAATGAATAATATTCATTGTTGAAAGAATTTTTGTCTCTGCGCAGTTGTGGTAATTACTTGCTTTTATGCATAATTTTATAAAACTTTATTTCAAATAATAAATATGCCAATAAAATATATTTCAAAATTAAAAAACATCAAAATTAACATAAACCATCGAATAGACGACAGTGGCGTAGCTAGGGGGAGCAGGAGTGGTTCTCCTCCCATTCTGGAACAAATCATAAGAGTCCTTCCTTATGTTTTGGCTGGCCAAAGGCCGGCAAGCATTTAAAAGGTAAATTTGGGGGTTGGTCGCCCCATTCCTGGGGTCTGGCTACGCCACTGGTAAACTATCATTCATTAATAGGAAAAATTATTTCGATTCATTAAATTAATGTCTACATAAAAATAGGTACAATAAAATCCAGCGGCGCGAATCGGGTTTCAATTTGAGGGGAGAAGTCCCAAAAAAAATTTACCTTGGTCCACTAAATTTTTTAGGGAAAAATATAATTTTTTGCTATTTTTATCAAAAAATAATCTTGGTATCCCATTGTTTTTCGCGCCGATATGCGCGAAAATTTATATTAAGCTGAAAATTCGATTTTCGACGAAAATTGTACTGAAATCCTTGAATTTAGGCGAAACCAGCGTAGCAGGATTTTTTTTGAAGAATGCTGAAATCTCGCTTAACTCACATAAAAAAAGAAAATTGTGGGTTAAAAAAATATATATTTTATACATTTTTGTAAAAAATTGTAGTATCATTAAATTTTTGATTAAAAACATAAGGGGGATATTTTTTCGGAATCAAAGAGGAAGATTTCTCCTGCTTAGTTTCATTTTACTAAACTTTTTTCAACTTTGCTTTACCCTAAGGTTTTTAAAATCCTACTTTAACAGCTTCTAAAAATTTGCAACTTTACTTTACCTTCCCATTTTTTCCACTAAAAATGTCCAAAATTTATGATTTTTCATCATAATTCATTATTTTAGTAAAGCAAAACTACCCCTACTTTGCGCCACTAATAAAATCACAATAATGGAATATAATTATCTATAATTGAGCGGACTGATCAACGGCGATATTTGAATAAGCAAGTCGTTGATAAATGTTCGAATTTCTCGTGGACGGTTCCATTCCGAGTACAAATTGAAGATCTTTAGTAGTGACTCGTTTAATACGTGGGCGATAGCCCTAAAAGAGAAGCTATACTTTTAGATCAACAATATTGAAAATTTATTTTTAGCTGAAGATTTTTGAGCCCAAAATTTTCGTTAAAATCAAATTTTCATTCAAAAAAGTCACGTGATTTTGGCCCTAACGAGTAAAATCAATTTTTGAGCTAAAATGAATCGATTCGATAACTTACTTGCATGTTTAAACCACCACCAGCATGATGATCAAGAGGATTATTTGCATCGGCCCATGTTCTTTTTACAGCTTTTCCACCAAGTGCTGCAATAGCGGCAGCATTGGCATCAAGATTAAGTCGAGCTTCTTGTTCTGCTCGTTGAAGCTAAACAGACAAATATATGGGCATGCAATTATTAATAGAAGTACTTGTTTTGCTTTTTCCAAAGTATCTTTATCTTTTCCCTTACTCTTCGACATACGAATAAGTGCTTCGCGTTCCAATGTTTCTCGGCGATTATGAGCTTGCTTTTCCACTTCCTCCACAAAACGGATTTGCTTGCGAGGGTCATCAACTTGTTCATATAATGGGTTCATTCGGAATGGTTCTAAACGGTGCTCGGCAACTGTTGATAAATGTCCCAATAAGTTTCGAAGTCGAGATTCTACAGCCTAAAAAAGTAAAAGAATAGATTTGGCATGATGAAATCTTGGCTTTGAATTTTACAATCTCATGAGAGTATTTTCACTCTTCGAATATGATTTTTGAAATCTAAGCTTAAAATATCTATGGGGTCATTTTCAACTAAACCAATACTAAAAATCGACCTCTTAGTATCCTAAATTCGGAAAGGATAATATTGTTGATGGTCCGTTTTAGGTTTTGGGAATCGCAGAAATTTAGAAAGTGGAAAGAAAAAAATTTGAGTCGAGCATTTTGGTTGATTTGAGAGAGTCCAAAATGCCATAAGATTCTATTTTATACGCGTATAAAAAACCTAGAAAAAAATCATTTATCCTTAATATTTTGCATTGTATATGTTACCGTCATATCTGAAAGTCCGACATATCTAAAAGTTTTCAGATATGTCTAGGCATATCTGAAAACTTTCAGATACGAAGGTAACATATATATTACTACTTTAACATCTGATACTATCTTGTCATCATTTTCTACTACCCTGACATGTTGTACCTTTGTTACATATTACTATCTTGTTCATCTTACTACCTTGACACCGGCCTGTATAACAGGTAGTATCGCTACTACCCTGTCACCCAATGTGATTTTTAATTGTTTAGATTTTATTTCTAGCTGTCAATCCGCCACTTACATGTGAGATCAATGTCAAAACTTCTTCATCCACAACTCCTTGAACATTTTCTGGCATACTATTCACAACTCGTGTAGCTAATGCATTAATATCCAAAAGCGTATATTTCAATTGGTCTGAAACTAGAGGCCTGGTTATAATTCCATCAGAAGTTGACGGCATCTCTTGTGGAATTGAGTTTCCGGCTGTATCCACTACAGTAATATTTTTAGGCATAATTGGAGCAAAAGTTGAATCCACATAAACAGCGGGTGCTGCCGATGTACTAGGAAGACTGGATAATATAGTATCCGGTTGCTGGGAAACAACGATTGTACTCGGTGGCAAAGAAGTTGCTAAAAAGATTATGTAATGTTTTCAGCAAATAATCTAAAATGCACCTTGAGGACTGGAAGAAACTGGTACAGCCATAGCACTAAGATTTGTTGAAGAGATTGGTCGGCTCATAGGAGCTTGACCACTTGTATCTTCTACTTTGACCAAAACTGGAGCTTGTTGTTGTGGCTAAAAGTAACAACTTTACAATAAATTTGCATAGAATAAATTGTATCCAAAAGATAGTTTACGAATCATCAAAAAACATGGTAAACATTTTTAAGACCGATTGTCTGAAGGTTGTTAAAAATCGAGGTACCAACCTAGAAAATGAGTTGTCTAAATTTGATTTATAAATTTAGTACTAGTCGTGGAAATCTCGAATCTATCAAACTTTTGGTATAAAACATTATCCTCGATGATATACAGCCCCCTGAAGCTGAGCATCTTGACCTTCAGACAATCTGTCTTAAATACACAAGCCTTTCCCTGAATCAGGGAAGTGTTTTTTCGCTTTAAAAATGTAAAATTCGGATTCCCCGAATGTTTTTACCTCTAGAGAGGTCATTTCCAAAAAAAATTTTGAAAATTTTTTCACGTGGATAGCCCCTCTATTGTGTAGTAGCTTCAAAAATTTTGAGTAATCTAATCACCACTTTCAAATCGGTGTCTGGTCTGTGCAAATGAATTAGTACTAGTTCAAATTAGGGGAACACTTTTTGAGAAAAAATTGTTTGAAAATGAACTCTCTTGGCATAATTTTATACGCTGAATCCAAAAAATCACACTTGCATCTGAAAATAATTGGTATTTGATTCTACCTTGTGGTTGTTTTGGCGGGAAATAATACGTCCGTGAACCCAGGAAGCCTTTTCATACTTTGGGAGTCGATTTTTGAATTCAGAGTATAAAGGCACCCTAGAGGAGTACTTTTAAAAAATTAATTTTTCTAAAAGTGGTTCCCTAATTCAAACTAGTCCTATATAATTCTATCGCCTATTGCCACACAAATTATATAAATATAATTTAAAAAATACAACATTAACAGCTAATTAAGCAAACAAGTATTAAACTTACCAAATATCCAAGTCGTGGTGATTGACTTTCATTAGAGCTAATCGATTCTCCTTTAACACGAACACCAGTTGTCATTTGTGATTGTGAAGTAGAATCATCAAGTCCGTCAATGGTAACTTGCCCGCTTTGAAGAGCTGATCGCAAAAACGGTAATGTCTTTTGAAGAAATGGAAGCAAATTCGGCTGTGCTTGAGAATGAAGCACTTCTTGTAGCTTTGTCGTAAATTCTTCTGGCTCAATCGGCCCATAGACAACACCCTAAATTAGAATAAGTACTGGGATCCAAGCGCTCTGCGCTCAGAGAGGGAGGGGGTGTGACTCCAAGCAATGCTCTCGTTAAAAATGTATTTGTTGTTGCTAATATTTATTATTAAACGTTACAGAGATCGTCCAACAAACATCTGACCAGACATGACATTACACGTTTAATGTAGTAGGATACTTACTACTTTTTTTCGAATTTTTAAAAAAATTTTCAAAAATAACCTTGCCCCCTTCATATGTGTTTTCTGTGTTTTTCTAATTTTTCTAAAAAATTATGTGATTTTCAATTCTCATATTTGGGAGGTAGTATATACCCGTTTTTTATGCGAGAAACACGAATTTGAGGTCCATTTTTGTGTCAGAGGTCAAAAAACATGGTTTTATCGAGATACTGCCATGACTATCCCAAATTCAAACATACCTTAACCAATTCTCGAACTCGAGTTGCTACTTGAGGTGATTGGTACTGTTTATTATTTTGCGACAGATGAAGTAAAGTCTTGAAAAATCGCGCACATTTTTGAACGGCTTGCTCATTTGAATCAATCTGCATTTGTGGCCTTGAATGTTGTTCTGATTGAGAAACTGCGATTTGGACTTGTTGAGGTTGTTGAATGGGTGGAGGTTGCTGAATCGGATGAACTTGTATAGGTTGGCGAATTTGATATTGAGTTTGTTGTGGAATCGGTGAACCTTAAAACAAGCGTTTTACACACCAACAAATAATAAAAATACCTCGATTTTGAACATTAGAATTTGCAATATGAATAGGTGCTGGTTGCATAACTTGTTGAGACATACGAGGTTGATACATTCGCATAGGCGTACCTATATTCAACGGATAAAATACTAAAAAATAAGAATATTGCGCAAAAATCACAATGCACCATTCCCTGTTATACATTCAAAAAATATAAACCAATAAAAAGCTAGTTAAACCAAAATATAAACAAACCTTGTGGTGGACCACCTGGCTGTGTAACTTGAATATAAGACCCTTGCATATCAGCCTAAAATCACACTTTTACGATGCAATATAACAAAAGTACTACATTTGATGGTGATTGATAAATGGTACGAATAATCGGAGCAGAACTAACATAATGCATCTGTGGTCGTTGCTGCTGAATTTGATGAGGTACTGGCTGAGGAGTTTGTTGAGTCTGAGGAATTTGTTGAGTCTGAGGTAGTGGTGTAGATCGCTCCCCAAGTCCGGGTCCTGGTACAAGACGAAATTTAGGCCCAGATGAAATAGATTGCTGTTGAGAATCTGCCATATTTTTCTTCAAAAGAAAATTTAGATTTAAAATAAAAGAAACAACAAATTTACACGTAATAATAAAATGATAAGTCTATATTAGAAGAAAATGTGAAGTCTGCCTGAAATGACGGTATTGCTAACAAGGAGCACTATCAACTTGCCCCCTTAAATTTTGCCGAAACCAGGATTGCAGATGAAATTTTCATTTTTGTTTTATCCCTCCAAAATAAAGTATTTTTACTTTTAAAATAAAGCATGAACATTTTTGAATGCAAGCCGTTCATAATGTGCATGCTTTATTTTAAATGTAAAAAGCAAAAATTATGGGGCACAACTTTTAGAACATCACTTTTCATGAAAAAATCAAGAAAATTTATAGTCATTTTATCACAAAAATCGCGTTGCGATGTCGCAAAGCGATATTGCACTATTGTGAACACAGTCTAAGGTGAACGTTAGCAGTCGTAACGCGCATTTCACGATGTTAGCAGTAGTGAAATTGCAATACATCACGCCGGTAGCAGTTGTTCATGAGTTGTAACGTCAAAATTGATGTCACAACTGCTAACTGCGTGATGTATTGCAATTTCACTACTGCTAATGTCGTGAAATGCGCGTCACGACTGTTAACGTAAACCCTAATGGTCGCTATTAGCGATCCAATCTCGTAAATTTTTGAAAAAAACCAGACGCAACCTCTCAAATTTGAAAATGAGATTGAATTCAACCTCGCAAAAATTGTGAAAACATCGAAAAAAATATAAGGGGAGGACCTTATGTTAAAAAACAACTTTGCAAATTTTTTGCGACCCAATAGGCAACTATGATTTGAAAAAGTTATTAACTGGCTTCAAACTTTTTAAACACTATAATTGAAATGAAACATACGTGATTTATTGGGTTGTTCCAAAAATTTTTATACTTCTCACTTTTCACTCCTCACATTTTTCAATTGAAAGTGTAAAAACCTTTGAAAAAACCCAATAAGAAGTCTTTCTATAACAAAATTTCACTTTTTTCACAATTTGGTCAGCCTTACAAACATAGTGCATAAAAGCATAAAATAGAATGCTAGATGAAGATGTGAGCTTTGATAAATGGTTCTTTTTGAAAATTGAAATGATGGAATAACATTTGTTGGGTCCTTTTTGTCTCGTGTGTATTTTGTCACCTGTCTTTAAGTTTCGTATGATCTAATTTCACTGTTACGTTGTAAAAAATTCTAAATTAAGTTGAAAAGATATCCTTTTAATATGTTCCGAGAAAAATTTTAGTGTGCAATCTATGACACTATTTTATAATACTCCTGTTAAAACGTTGAAAAAACTATATTATTACAGTTAAAGATTTTCTTTGTTTTTTAGAAAGAATTAAAAAAAGCCTTTACGATGTGATCTTAATGTAACAAGATCTGATTATTAGTCAATCCACCTTTTTCTTTATTGTATTTGTAATTGTTACTCGTTATATTTCTTTTTGCTCAAGTTTTTTTCTGAATCCGATTAAAATTTAAATATGGTTATTCTATTTTTTATTGCGCTATTAGTTTTCATTGTAAGTTATTTTGTTATGATCTATTGGGAAAGTCCAAAAGTTCGCGGACTTCATCATTTTTTATACTTTCAATTGCGAAAAGTGATCCGCGAATTTTTGGATTTACCCAATAATATAATGTCACGAGCCTCGTAGCCACTAAACCATGGAAGCATGTGATCAAGTGTCATTCAAATTTAGTTGTGTTCTACGTAAAATTGAAAAATTTTCAAAGTCTGAAAAGGATGAGGGTAAAAAATCCGAAAAAATACTCGTTCCCCCTTTAAAAATATGTAGAACAACATGAAAAAGAACTAGCGAAATCAGACTTCATCATTAAAAAAATTTTTTGGAGACTCAAGATGGGCTTCAAGTTTAATAGTAGGATTTTAGATATTCTTGTTCATCTTCAAAACTCAACGTTGCCTTCCGGTTTCTTCAACTACAAGATGCCTCCTTGTTATTGCTCATCCAGATGATGAAACTATGTTTTTTGGACCAACTGTAACAAGATTAGCAAGGAAAGGTTGTCTTCTATATACCCTCTGTATTACTTCGGGTGATGCTGATGGATTGGGTGCTATCCGAAAGCGTGAACTAATAAAAGCAGTCACTAAACTGGGGATGTACAGTGAGAATTTAACCATTTTGGATATGGAAGATTATCCGGATGGACATAAGTGCAAATGGGAAATGGAGAAGCTATCAAGGTACATTTAATTTATTTGCCAAAATATAAGCGACATTTTAGGATAATATTGCAATATATAGAGAAATTGGATATAAATATTGTTATAAGTTTTGATGGTTATGGTGTTAGTGGGCATCCAAATCATTCGTCTTGCTTCCAGTCGTTACAGTTCCTCTATACAAATGGTCTAATTCCTATTGATGTACAGGTTTTTGTATTAGACTCCATTCAGTTATGGAGGAAGTATATGTCATTCTTTGATTTGTTTATAAGTTATTTTGCTTCAACTTTCTTGTTAATTGCCTCACCTTGTGATATTTTTTGTATATATTCAGCTATGTGGGCTCATAAATCTCAATTGTTATGGTTTAGATATTTATATATGATATTTTCTCGCTATGTGATTGTAAATAGTCTCAAACGTATTTCTTTACAAAGTAGATTTTATAGTAGGAAATCTAAGTGATTTTTGTACTTATGCTCAGGATCGTACGTGCGTTGGAGTATTTGGGGCACGGAGGCCTTCCCGAAAAAATTTAAAATCTTTCTTAATAGTGTCCCTATTTTTACCCAAATTTTTTCAAAAATCATAATTGTCTCCATTATGATTTTTACCAAAATTTCACATTTTTTCACAAAAATGTCCAAATTTTACCGTTTTTCATCAAAAATTTTTTTGCGCATTTTCATCTGAAAAACAATTTTTTTACTAAAACTAGGGTGCCCTTATGATTTTACTGAGATTAGTGAAAATAAAAGCGTAAAGTGGACCCTTATGATTGTTGGATATGAACCCTCCCAAAATTTCGGAGCTCGTACGGCCCTGCTTAAGTTATGCACTTATATGGCTTTAGCACAAAATTAATTCGAATTTATAAATTTCATACTTCTAAAATCGAGATAAAATATGCATATCGTTCCATATAAGTATGGTGAGTGATATCAATTTTATTGGAATAACAAATAACCTTATTTTATTGGAATAACAAATAACATCAACAAATAACAATCAACAATATATCTAATTTGAAGATTTTATTAAGCAGGATTTTACAAAAGCCGGTGCTAATTGAGTAATAGGCGCTAAGGCATATGCAGGACCATCCAAGAGTTTTTTGACCGATGGCGAATGAACTGGTTGAATACGCTCGGGTTTCTCTTTAGCAGCAGTTTTGGCTTTTTCAATAAGACTGGAAAATGGTGTTTTCTTGGTGACTTGAGCTGCTTGTTGAAAGGCAGAATTAGTGTTATTACTTTCTTTCAGAAGGATAAGTTTGTCCTAAAATGGATTCATTGCTCAATTATATATGTTAATAAGCCACCTCATCGGTTAGTCCACTAAATCGTAAGTTGTTTTCATCTCCTGTAGCTATTACTTGAGTCAATTTCTTTGAAGAGGAGAATCTTTGTTTTGGCTGACCAGTTTGGCAATCAAACAAGGTAACTAAAAAATGATAACTGAAAAACGACTACAAAAATAGATTCTAACTATGTTTCATATTATAAACATAACACATGAAAGTATTCGCATAAATTTTCAAATTGCTCTGAGGTACTATCCATGTAATCGAGCCCAAATGAAGATCATAAGCAGCAACACAATCCAAACAAGCGATGAGCAAAATATGGGACGTATCTTCAGAAGAGGCTGTTTGCTTGATCGGTGCCCATTGGACTTGTTTTACGCCGTTTAAGGAATCTATGTAATCCAAAACATTTAAACTTGCGAGATCCCAGATTAAAACATAGGAATAGGATTGAAGAGTGTTGATTGTTGCAAAAGTTCCTTCTCGTATCCTAAAAAATTTGATAATTAGTGATGCATCAAAATCAAGTTTTTAAAGCCAAATTAAAAAGTTACATTTCGTAATAATTGTATTTCTTAACAAAGATTTTTTTAAATCTTAATGGGACCTGTTCATGAATAAACGTACCTTGAACAACTAATCACCAAACTATCTTGCCATTGTAATGATCTGTGTAAATCAGCTCGCCTTCTTCCAGATCTCCTTTCGTCTCGAACCAAAACCGACGTTATCCCCAATTCATCTATTCTCAAAACTTCCTCGCTTTCCAACTTCGAGCTACTCAAGATTTCATCATGACTTGATTGAAGAAACAAAACTCGGTCTTCATGAACCATTATGTCTTCCAATTTGAAGTCATGCACACTCCCCGGAGTTAGACGATGGAAAAATTTGATCAAAGTCTAAAATATATATTAAAATTAAAATGAGAAGGAAGCACCTTGTTACGATCCAGTTGTAGGTCTTCCCGATGGCACTCACAGGTGACAATAGAATCCTGTGTTAAGAGGATCAAATAGACGTTTGACCAAATTTCTTTCTCTTCGTAAAGCAAATTATCTCGAACTTTGAGGTTTTCCTCAGTTACATCAAGCTAAAATAGTAAAGTTGTAATAGAGTATATGTCGAAAATGGAACCCTCTCGGATTTCGACAAAACCGATGTCAATCGACTCCACTCGATGTGTAGAATTCAAAAAAGTATAAAAAAATTTCGGTCGAATTTCCAAGTGTGACTTTTTTGGGGGGGGAATATCACAAAATTATATATTATATAATGGAGTAGAATATTTTTTGCTTCAAATTTAAAAGAAAATGCTCAATATAGCTTAATGCAAGAAATATAGAATAGAATATAACACAAAAATTTAATATATACCATTCCAATCGTCAACCATCTAACTGGATCAATCCATTGAATCAGCCCTAATCTCCCACTCGTCAATAAATACTCCGGTCTACATGGATCCACATAAAGTCCTAGCCAATGTTGCTGTACATCCATAGGCCATAGCAGTACTTCAGGTCTTGAAACTACAGTCATCGTCGAAGTTTGTGCTATCAATAATGAGTTATCATCCAGTACTGACAACAGAAGAGTAGAATCCTAAAAGGTACTGAATTACAATATCAAAATTCAAAAATTACCTCCGAAATAGATAAAAGTCTGACAGGAACATCGAGCCCATCCAATTGTTGAGGATATTGCCATCGACCAGCACCAGAAGTTTTTGTATGCCACTTTGTAATTTTACAGTCTCCACTTCCACAAAACATAGTTTGGTGATTCGATATCGCGAAAGTGATTGCATTGCTGTGCACATGGACAAAAATCGGTGGGCGTTTTTTCGAGAAACCTTCTTTTATGTTGTGCCTAAAGTAATGATTTAAGACATCATATTTGTAAAATTCGACACATCCCCCATAGCCAGCTATGAAAATAATGCTGACCATATGTAAATACGACCAATATTCATTGAAGCAAAAAGTGAATCACCAACAATTTGAACTCCATCATAGCCCAATAGATTGGAGTTAACTACTCGTTGAAAGTGCTTGTGATGAAATTCATAAAGTAAGGAATTTTCTTCCATTTTGGATTTTTTATATGGAAGTAGATGGATCTTTTTCTGAGTAGCAAACACCGCAAATTCATCCTAAAATTTCAATATTGAAAGATAAAATTTAATTTTTGATAAAAACAAACGTTAAAAACTTTAAAAAATCCAATTTTTGACCCAAAAATTTTTGAACTCAAAAAATTGTCAATAATAGATTTAAAGCTCAATACACAAAAATTGGTACTTCTGAACTTTGTGAACCCCCACCCCATCGATTAAATCTTCAATAGTACCAAAAATTCATTAGTTCAAAATACATACAGAAACATCAAAAAGTCCACGATTTTTAACAATATCTGGCAAAATTGCCATCATATTCGGCTTAGGATCATCCAAATTTGTCAAACTATAAACTCGGTGCTCATGTTCAGCAAAAATCTTTCCAATCAGAAGCACAACAAGGAAGATTTTTTCACCAACTTGATAGACATGCGAAAGCTCATCAAACTCGGTGTGGATAGAAACTTGAGACTCCAAAACATAAGTCTTTAGATTATACGACCAATGGTAGATTTCGGAATTTTTTGTGAAAGTACAAAGCTAAAAAATATGCCATTATTTCCAAGTGAAAACTACCTTATCATTTTTCCATGTCACACCAACAACTTGAGTTCCATGTTTAAGTAAGCAAATTCTTTTCCCAGTATAAACATCAAAACCAATTACATGAGTTCCGCTTATCAAGAAAACATGCCTAAAAATAAATCTCTTAAAATAATAAAAGTATAGTCCGAGCGTAAATTCTGGGATTTTAAAGAATAAATAAAATTGTTTAAAAATCATAAATGCTCCTGTGAATTTTCCGCTGATCTTGTCTGCTAAACCATAGAGAGCTTACTTATTGTCTTTTCCAAAACAAGCAGGAAAACGATGCAAATCACCACCAATATGTTCCTCTTCAACCAGCTTCATTCTATATAATTTTTTCCTTAATAAAAAAATCAGCTTGTGAAAAAGTTAAAATATTATAGAAGTATAAAACTGATTAAAAACAACAAATTACTCAAATAAAGAATGTGAAAAATTAAGTAGATTTTTATTAAAATTAAAGTAGATTTTTGTTAATAGCACCTGGAGATCGAGAATGGAAGGGGGTCTAAAATCGCGATTTTTTGGAAATTAATTTATGCATAGCCTTTTTTTGTTATCAACTTTCGGAACTATTATCGATTAGGTAGGTATCCCACTGAACATAAAATTTTTCGAAAAAAAGTTTTCTTCATCATCTGGAATTGACCCCTCTAGGGGTAATTTTATGCGGGGAATCCGAATTTCACATTTACAAGACCTGAAAATCTTTCCCCGAAGAAAAGGCTATTTATATGACAGAGGGCCACATTTTTAACAAGAATCATATGCCATACGTCATATAAATAGCCTTTTCTTGATTCGGGGAAAGATTTTCAGGTCTCGGAAATGTGAAATTTGGATTTCCTGTTAGAATTACCCCTAGAAGGGTCAATTCCATATGATGAAAAAATTGTTTTCGAAAAATTTCAAGTTCAGTAGGATATCTAATCGATACTACAGTAGTTTCCAACTTTCCGTTGTCAACCTTCCTAGAGCCGAGTACTTCCGAGCGCCTATGAGCGTTTCCGAGCACCTACGAGTTTTTCGAGCGCTTATATTTTGAATAGTTTTTGTTTCTTGTTATTATAAATTCACATAAAACATGTTTAAACAAATTTTATTAGTACGCGTATTAGGGCCGCCACTAATACGTTCGGACGGCTCCCGAACGGACTTTAGTTCACTAATTGCGTTCGGGCGCGTTCGAAAATATCACTAATTAGTATTAGCTAATAGGCATTCGGGCGCGTTCAGAAACATCACTAATAGACGTCCGAACGTTTCAGAACGCATCTGAACGCCTATTAGTGATGTGTCCGAACATCACTAATAGGCATTAGTCATGTTATTAGTGATAAATTAGTGAAGTCAAAAATTTCCGAACGAATTAGTGGCGGCCCTTAGTCTGCGTACATGCAGGGAATCCGAATTTCTATTGAAACTGTCTTATATGTACCACTTTTTTTATAAAAATAGTTGAAAAATTGTTATTTTTTGTCTCCGATTTCGATGATTTTTGTGTCAATCGTCTTCTCTCATCGTTTCATATAACTTTAGTTTTGGGTGGGTTCAGATTAATTCTAATCGTCAAAAGTTAGTCCGCATAGGCACACAAATATTGCAAGTTTTAAGATAGTCAACTCTCGATTTAGTGACCCCAGGGAGAGATCACTAAATCGAATCGAAGAAAGATCACTAAATTGAGTTTGACTGTATACTTTTGCAATGCATCCCTGCGTGGCCATGTTAGCGGAAAATTCTCGGGAGGGGCCACTAAATCGAGAGTTGACTATATAGATTTTGTTCCAAAATATTTACAAACAAATGTGGCAATAAAATTATGGTAAGTTCAACAAATTTTTTTCTTCATACAAAGTTTGAACTCTGTTATAGACATCATTTACAACTTCAAGAAAACGAGTAGATATCACTTCAATATTCTCTGGTGTAGGATCCTGTGTATGATTTGCGAAAATTTCCTCAATAAGGCGTTGACGATTGGGTACCATTCTGTAAATTTGTACAAAATTTTAAACGAATGAAAATACCTAGAAGCTATTGAAACAGATTGTCTTATAAGCCAGGTATGATGATTAGCTAACGTTTCTTGATAGGAAGTCCGAAAGATTATAGAAACGTTATCATCCTCTTTAGCATTCACTAATTTTTGAACAAATTGGATGAGGAAAGCAAGAGCACGATGCAGTCTAAATTAGATCATTGAAGTCTATAAATTTTCGATACCTTAAAAGAGTTCGAGATCCTTGTCCGTTTGGAACATTCGATCCAGAAAATTCATAAGCAATCATTTTTTGTACAGTAACATAGTTTTGTTGATCTTTTTCGTATAAGGAACGTAATATACTTCTTTTCTCTTTGACGTCTACTTCGACAAAGGAAAAAATTACGCCCAAAATTGAAAACAACCTTAAAGAAAAGGTTAACGACGAAATGATTTGGGATTATTTCGTGATTATGCTGTTCTACCAATAATGTTTTAAAGTTCTTCCAGTCATTCAATAACTGTCCTAGACTGATTTAAGAAGAGGTGTTTTCAATTTTTGATGAGGGTGCGTTCAAGCATGTTGAAAACTTTTCAACAACTTTTCCAACATGCTTGAAAGCACCCTCATCAAAAATTGAAAACACCTCTTCCTAAATCAGTCTTCGACTGTCCCTTTCCCCTAATCATGTCATCACCTCTTCCGAAACTGTCTCTCTTTATGTTTAGTTTTTACATATGACTACGAGTTTATGAATAAATGATTTGATCTTAAAACTGTTTATGGACGATCGAGGAGAGGTCGCGTGATATTTACATGAATATTCGGCATTAATAAAGCGAGAATCAATACCCTAATAAGCTTAACCGAACAAGATACTATCAACTTCACAAACATTACTTGCTAAGTTCTTCATATGCTTGAACATAAGAAATTAAATGAATATCATCTTTTTCATAGCTTGAGCGTTCAAAGTGATTAATAACAGCAGAAATATCAAAAGAAATATTTTCACTCATCTTTGTTTAAAATCTTCAAATTCAAGTACATTACTAAATTCTATTAGATAATCAAAAAAAAGAATCGGAAAATATTTTCATAAATATAATTTTTTGTTTTTATTTCCTAAGTCTAGACAACATAGCCAACCTGCATGACTGCACATGCGCAGGATCCCACCAATCCCACACTCAAATTGAATTTTGTTTTACACCAAAAAGAAAAACGGAATTTTATATTTTTAACTATTTTTCAAATGGTGAAATGGGGCTGCTAGCATGATACGTAGAAAATTCTTTACTCTGTTTGTAAAACTTTTATGTAATTTTGTAAATTTTTATGTTTGGTTTGGACAAAATTATAATTTTTTTAAAGTTGAATTGAATGATAATCAGAAAAATTGAATGAAAAGCAGAGGCGTTAATGGCCGGGCCCCGGCTTGGGCCACAAATTTTTACGGCCCTAAAAAATGGGCCGGGTTGAGATTTTTGCCAGGCCGTAAAAAATCGCGGCCCACTCAAATTTGGTCCAAAAAATATTTTTGGACCAAATCCCCGTTTCTTCCCCCCCCCCTATAATGGTACCACGGGAAAATTGAAAGTCGATCGAGGTACCGCTTGGAAGCAACACTCAGGAGTGCCGCAGGCCCTTCCGAGCGCCGTATGCGCTCGGTCTCCAGTTTATGAATTTTCTTATAGAAAGATCAATGGATGCAGGATTTTATCGTGGCACAAATACTGATCAAGATGGTCGTTTTACCGACAAAGAAAAGAAGTTACTTAAGCAAATGAAATTTGAACCAGCACTCGACACCAAGGTAATTAAAATTGGGATTTATTAAGTTAATAAAATATTTTTGCTAAACAACTTATTACTTCATTTGTATTCTAGCCAGTGACGAAATTTTGGTTGAAAAAATTTGAAGAAAAGTCTTGGAAAACATTTTTCTTTAGAAATTTTTAGTTTGGGAGGGAAGGTTCTCCCTATAATTACGGTCTGTGTCTAGCCAAAATTGCTATTTTTGTCAATTTGTGAATGAATTAATTTATTTTTTGTTACAAAAAGCTTTACAGGGATGCAAGAAAACTATGAAGTGCGTCGAAAAAATCGACTCAATTTAAAAGGAGTCCTACTAAAAAATTCATAGTCTCATTATTATATTCCACCAAATTTGTCCATATTTAAACCAAAAATCGTAAATTTCTGAGCATTTTCAGCAAAAAGAACACTTTTCAACAAAAAAAGCCCATTTTTCAACAAAAATGTCAAAACATGAAAAAATTGCTTATTGTAAAGGACCAACCAGCACTTTATAGGTCTTTCTGCCCCTATCTGCCGATTTATTAAATGCGTCTTGTTTAAAGTGCGTCGATTTTTTCTACACCTTCCTTTTGCAACTTTCTTGCATTTCTGTTTATCGATATATTTAAGGGGTGAATATAGTCTGCGCAAGTACTAGCGTGAGAGGAACAAATATTACTCGCACGAGTAAAATTTGTTCCTCTCGCTCGAGTACTAGCGCGACTATACCTACCTCTTTAAAGTTTTATAACTTAAAGTATTCATTTAAGGTTTCAACTTCACTTTTCAGGTCGACTTTGCAAAGATCAATTTGGATGTTATTAAACCTTGGATTACTGGAAAATTAAACGAAATTCTTGGTATGGAAGACGATGTTTTGATCGAATACGTTTTTACTCAACTTGAAGTTAAAGATCTCAATCCAAAAATCATGCAGATTAACCTCACTGGATTCTTGAATGCTCGACAGTCTCGTATTTTTATGGGTGAATTGTGGGCATTTTTGGTAGAAGCTCAGAATAGTCCGGATGGAATTCCAGCGAGTTTAGTAGAGAAGAAAATGAAGGAGTTGAAGACAACGCAGTCTGAACCAGGAAGGGAAAGGAAATTTGATGACTCGGACTGGAAACATCGTTATCAATCTTTAACTGGTAGGTTGAGGGAAAAATCAATTATTTTGCTCATGTTTTTATATAAGTGGAATAAAATTCCATTTTAGGAGGCCGTTATGGTGCTGTTGATCGATATGGAATTCGTCCAGAAGATGACGATGAGGAAGAACGAAAGGATCGACGCGATCGTATTAGAGACCGTGATCGTGATTGGTCCCCAAGACCACCTCGACGAGATTTTGATAGAGATCGAAGAAGTCCACCAGGTAATTTTTTGTATATTTTAAGTCAATTTTTGGTCTTTTAGAACGTCGTTTTATTGAGCGTCGAGATCGTGACCGTATTGAGAGAGAAGATCGTGGATCAGATCGTAATAGAGATCGCGAAAGAGATGGTCGAGATCGCGAAAGAGATGGTCGAGACCGAGAAAGAGATGTTCGAGATCGCGAAAGAGATGGTAGAGATCGTGAGAGAGATGTCAGAGATAGACGTGAAAGAGAAAGGCCTAGATCAGAATCAAGATCGAAATCACCAGTCCGTCGCAGATTCACTGAAAATCCAGATAAACCAGCTAAACGAAAACATGAAAGGTGAGTCTAGGGACCGCCACGTGGCTTGAGATCCGCATACAAGAAAAAGTGATCCATGTTTGGACTGATATGTCTGGAGAATCCAAATCTATAAAAAATTTATTGCATCGATCATATTTCGAGTTTTTCGACTATTCTTTATCCATGCCCAAAAATGTTAAATTTAAACAGATGAATTTTTTCACCTAAACAAGTTTTTAAACGCGGTTTTTTGCATTTATATAGAAGAGCAGCGGCTATTACATATGCGCCTTTATTTTAGTTGAATGAAATTTATACATGGAGATAAAATATTTTTTTATAAAAAATGGCCAATTTTACTAAAAATTGGCATAACTCTAAGAATTTTTTGCTCACCTGAGGAATAATAGAGGAGTGTTTGCTCTACAAATGGCGCAATAATTTTTTTTAAAGTGTTCATCGTTGATCACTATTTTCGATTTACTATACAAAACGACTCTTTTCAACTTTTCTGGGGGTATAGATGGTCAAGGAAAATTTTTTATCGCTCAATTCCATCGTGAATCGATTCCCCCTCGGAAAACCCTCAATATAAAATAAAAAGGCGGATACGCGCTCATTTGGGGGAGATAGAGCGATTTTATCCTGGGACCCCAAAAAAGTCAACATCGTAGGGGGTGACTTCCAGGGGTCAAAATCAAAAAATTCCTTCATATTAGAGTTCTCTATGTCGAAAAGCCCCCAGATCCAAAATATAGACAATTTGGAGCACTTTTTGAAAGTTCGAAAAATTTTATGAAAAGGGGTTTTTAGCTTTTTCGAAAAAATCACTTTTTCAACCCTTAGAAGTGGAAAATTTGCAAAAATAACATTGCCATTCGATTCCTCACAAAAAATTACCTATGTGCATGTCAAATCCAGCATTTTCGAGCTGTTTTATTAAGTTAGGATATGAAGGGACGCTTTTTAGCCTATTTTTCATGTACGCAGGGCCCTTTTTCGGAGCCTAATTTCTAAAGGACAAATCCGTTTTTGGTGCGGTTTTTTCAGACCCTCTATTTTCGGGCTTGCCTACGTGGGGGAGGGGTACTAATTAATGAAAGTTAATGGACTTTTGACACTATAACACCTTGTAGCGTTAAAATTATGAAATATTTTGTATTTAAAAAATTGTCGTAATTTAAAGCTTAAAAATTTAATAGACGCTTTCTTGAACACTTGAAAATCCCAAGCGACAAGTGTTAAACGGTTAGAGCGGGCTTCAAGTTAAATTTATTTAGTGAGAGTAACGCATGGGAAAATTTTAGGAGTCACCAATAGCGAAAATATAACACCTGGTCTGAAGCTCAAAAACCGATTTTATGTTGATTTTTTGAATTTTCAAATCTGTCTAAAAGACCCTAGATAATTTTTTCGGCCAAATTTTTATGTGGCCTATGTATCTCACTATGTAGAACATTTCTAGCATGACTTTGAAAATCTGAGAAAAAATTTTTTCAATCCTTTTAACTTGTCACCCGTGTAAAAATGACGTAAAGTTTTGTCCTAATTCTTTTAAAAATGTAGAAAATCAAATTCTCTACATTTAAAAAAAGATTGAGGACAAAAGACAATACTTTACATGAGAAGTTACAATTTTCCTGCAAACAAAAATCTCAAAAATTGCCCTTTTTATGAAGCACCCTGTAGCTCAAAAATGAGAGTATCCTATTTTATATTCAAAAATTATATGATATTCTTTTTAGAGGTTAAACTTTTATTTCTTTAGCGATGAAAGCGAAGGAGAAAAGGTAGCTAAAAGTGATGAAAGTGATCGTGAACCAGAAAGGTAATTAACATTTTTTGATTTTAAATTTTTCCCAAATTTAGCTACAAGAAAAAGAAGAAGAAACATCGCCATGATAGCGGCTCAGAATCCGAGAGTGAACGTAAAAAGGCAAAAAAGCACAAAAAAGAGAAAAAGAAGAAACGAAATCGCGATCGTGACTAAAACCTGTTATCTCTGATAATTTATTGTGTTTATTTTTGTTGTTTTATTTGGGTATGCCGACTTGAAAAATTTAGCCTATCTACAATATGTAAAATTACATATCGGTCAATTATTTGAGCGTATAACTTCTTTCTATGGTTTTAAATTTTGAAAAAGCAATATATTAATAAGTTGGCATTATTTTTACTTGTTGTATACTTAGTTATATTCCACGTTTGATTAAAAAAATAAAAACTATTTAAAAAGATGGTATTATTGGTTGATTCCATCACATTTTATTGATTATATTGAAAATCGATTTTATGCCGATCACATGGAATTTGTGCATGCATTTTTTAAATGTAAATTCTGCAGAGGTTAAACTTCTTCATGCTTAATCTATCCGTCAATTGTCCGGTGAGAGGACACTTGTTGCGGCCGTCTCAACGCGGTGGCTTTGAGTTTGATGGGCTCGCCACGAAAGAACTTCGTTTGTGTGTAAGGGTGGCCGTACAAAAGCGCGAACCCAGCTCGTCAAAGTGTGTATGTGTCGATTCGCGGCTGTGACTGACGACGGAATTTTGACAGTTCTATAATGTTTGGGCGATTATTGTGTTAAACTTGGTTTTCATCACCAAGGAAATGATATTTTCCACTTTATGAAAAGTCACATGTCTTATTTTAGATTTTAATAATATTTTTGCATATAATTTCAATCGTTTTTTCTTTTCAATAGTTTCTTTTTCACACAGCCACCTCCTTCGGAATAGCGCTTCTCACGAAAATAATTTTTTTTCCCCCCTAACTTTTGCAGGAGTTCCCTAACTTTTATCAGTCAATTCTTAGTCCTCTAACATTTGTCAAAAGTCTCCTAACTTTCTTCCCTTGATAGCTGGACCTAAAAAATACAAATGCACCGATTAGTGAAATCCTTTGTTTATGTTTGACCTTTTCGGTATTTTGTTGAGTTTTGTATTTGATTCATCCACATTCCTTTGTTGTCATGTAACTTTTAACCCTCTTCTAATTCCTGTCTATTTCGCCAATCGTCAGCGCTATAATTGGCTTTCTGCCAAAAAATTTCCTACTAGCACAAAGGATCGTCGCAGTTCTGATTGCGCGCCGCACGCTAGCGGCGAGAGATTTGTGGAAAAAGAAAAATATCCACGTCCGGTTACTCTTCCAGAGGACAATTCTCGTTCGGAATTGTGTGGAAGTTTATTTCTCTTTTTCACGCATCATAAAAATTCCTGACCATGATCCGATTAATTTTTCTTTGTTAAGTATGTTATTGATTTTTGATTCAAACTGATAGCATCCTGTTATGGAATTTTTATGTTAGTGAGAAATTATGGAAGCAAAAAATATTCTTTTTATTTCAATAAAATGACTTGATATTAAAAATGGTTTGAGCTCATGGATGCTACAAAAATTTTTCCTCAATATTTTTTGTCTAGCAAAGAACCCTCCCAACTTGCCACCCTCGAATTTTGCCGAAACCCAGGCTCAAAATATTCCTCATAGCCGACTTGATTATAATATTTTTTGCCTATACGGGCCGCTGACTGATATATGAGCGTTTAAATCTTGTCGCAAAGTATGGTAATTTGCATTGCAAGCTAATTTTGCCTGATTCAAAAAAATTTTGCTAAGAGGATCATTTTGAGTCCGGTTTCGACAAACTCTGAGGGTTACAAGTTGGGAGGGTTCCTTGTAAGAATTAGCATCAAATTTATTCTTTATGTACCGCAGAACAATTTCTTTACTATAAAAGCTTATCAGCGTTTTTTTATGAACGCAAAAAATCTTTTATAAATCTCGCCCCCGTTTCGCATACATGTGAAACGGAAGATACAAGTGACGATTCATCACCCTTTTGATTCATTCCTTTTCAGCAATCTTTCACACATTTTGGGACGACGTGTTATTCGTTGGTTAAAAATTGTTTAGCACTTGTAATTCACTTTTTTATCTTTGAAAATTGTCTTTTTACGTTTTGATACGTTAAATTTTGATACTTGAAATAAACTCGCGATAAAAAATTAAACCATACACGGCGTTCCAAAACGAGAAAAAAGTCTTCAAAAAACATAATCATTTCAATACAAATTTTTATTAAAATTCAGGGAATTTGCACTGAATTCTTTTGTTGAAAAAATCAAAATTTTAAAAAAATTTGAGAAGCTTTTCCTCTTTTCCATTTTCTATAATTTTGATCTTAAAATTTTTCTCAAACATTGAAAAATAAAGTTACGAACGATTTTTTTGAAAATAATTTTTTTCTGCCCGAGTTTTTCTACCTTAAAAGGTAAAAATGTTGATTTTTTAACACAAATTCCAGGAAAATTTCATTAAATTGTGGCTCTTTTGACTTAAAAATACAATAATTTTTCATTTTTGACCATGCCCGAGCTTTATAATTAGTT
>JAQGCP010000068.1:0-24543 GCA_034699885.1 Acrobeloides thornei
ATCTCGAAAACTACAACGATTCAGAATATGCCGTAAAAACAAAAAATGCTTCATTTTTCATGATCTTTCCGAATATACAATTTTTTCATATGATTGTAAATTACTGAACTGGTCTTTTAAGATCGAACCTTTTCATAACTCTGATAGCAAAAAACACAATAATCGGCTAATTGCGACGCAGGCACAACAATTGGCCTTGTCGACTGTAGATTTGAATCATTTTTAAACGATCTTTCAGCATCATTAAATCTGGAATAATGCGCCCAATCCACTTGATCAGGATAAGTCACGTTCATCACTATCGTCGGCCAATATGTAGCAAACCCCTCGTTGAGGAAAATATAATTCCACCAATCCAATGTCACCAAATCACCAAACCATTGATGCGTAGTTTCGTGAGATATTGTCCAATAAGTATCGGTGAGTTGGGCAGTTGTGCTATAGTCGGGGTTCCAAAGGCTTGAGAGGTAGCCTGAAATGATCAGGCCCCAATTTTCCATAGCGCTATCTGAACGGCCACTATATTGTGGTAGGGCTAAGACATCGAGTTTTTCTAATGGTAAGGATTTGTTTAAAGTTGATGAGAGATAGTTAATAGTGTCGATCGCAGCCTAAAATTGAAAGTGAGACTTTTCAAACTAATCTTGGAAGACATTTGGATATCTAGGCTCTAGAAAGGGTCAAAAGTGACGGATACTTGGAGTTGGACACATGAAAGACGGTCTCAAGGCTAACCTCTCATATGTCCACGGTCCAGCTCCGACTCTGCAGAGCCCCGGGGACGACCCGGCTTCTTGGGATCATGAGTTCAGGTATAACGTAAATAGACTAGGTCTTTTGGTGGCCTGAGGTCAGCCCCGAAACTCTGACCTCCTAGTTTCGGGGGCCTAGGTCTTGTTCCAGGAGGCTCAAGACCCCGTCCTTTTTTCGATATAATCAGGTCTAGAGAATCCATCCCAAGAGATATATGGTCTCTTTTTGGTCTTTGGCTATAACACAATGATGAACAGCATACCCTCAAAGCAAGTTCGCCATTATTTTGCATGCCAGTCCAAGTCCATACTCTTACTAACATATTATTGTTGGTCCTGCCTCTTAAAGCAGCAAAATCTCCTACAGAAATGGCTAGGAGGTAGCTTGACATTTTAGGAGTAGGCTTGAAAGTTGTTTCAGACAAACCTAAAATTCCACATTTTATATTTTTTTAAATGATGGCTGATGTGGATCAGACTCCAAAAAAAGTATCAGGGACACCAATGGATCCCATTTACAATGGATGGGTGTATTGAAGCGAAAATCGCTTGAATCAGGGTTAGATTTTTTCATGCTTCGAAAATGAGCGCAATCGATTTCCCGAATGAAATTACCCCCTGATAGCTTTGATCAAAATGATATTTTTGTTTTAGAAGTTTGTACGACGGTAAAGGATCCAATGAACCAAACTTCCAAAAAAGTGATAGGGTGGAGAAGGAATAGAGAAGTGGTAGGAAATATTTGTTTTAGCCGCAAAATGAGGTATAGTAAACAAAATTGTACCATTTCCCAAATTCCTTGTTCTCTCTTCCAGCGCATTCGACAATGCCACCATATCTGTTGGATATTGCACTGTTACATACCAACTTGCTTTATAATGTGGTTCATCATAGCAAGGCGCAAGTGATCTTGTCGAAGGCCCTCCTTCAAAATCTGTAGCGAAAATCCAACTTTTCTGCTTATTAAAATCAAGATAATCCCAATTCATATACGTTCCTTCACCCGGGTTGTTATCAATAAGGCCGGTGTAGTTAACCACGATGAGGATGCTAGTACCGGCTTGGATAGGCTGGGCTAAGTTTATGGTGACGATAGCATTGTCATAATCTCGAATAATGGAATTCCAGGGGACTTCGATTGAGCCATTTGTTTTGATGACTCGGAGGTGGTTGATCATATGGCGGTGGGAGTTGAAGGAAATTGTTTGTGTCGCGCCGAATTTTACAGCTCCTATCTTAAAGTTTGCTTTATGTTACATTTAAACCCTTTTTACCAAATCCCAGACGGGCAGATGCCAGTTAGTGACATAAAATCTCTATCAAGGCTTAGGCCTAGGCTTAGTCCTAGGTTTAGGCTTAGGCCTAAGACTAAGCCTTGGTAGAGATGTTATATCACCAATTAGCAATTTCCTTAATTGCCAGTTGGTGACATAAATCTATGTCATCAACTGGCATCTGCCCATCCCAGACATCAGAATCTAGTTAGGGTTGAAGGTCACTATTTTTGAAAAATTTGAAAAAATTTTAATTTTTTGTAATTCACTGCCTAAAACCTATAAACAACCGTTTTCTTGATGGGGAGGGAGAAGAAATTCAATTTTTCGAATACCTCAGAACTATTTTTAGCAATACCCCTTTTCCCAACTGGACATTTTCCTGACCAGTTACATATTCCCGACTGGACACTTTCCTAACCGGACACATTCCCGATCATATACAATTTCTCGACCAAGTATGATTTTCCGATTTTATCCGATATCTCAATCAATTTTATGGTCGAGAATCTGTCCGGCCGGAAAAGTGTCCAGTCGGGATTTTGTCCAATCGGGACTTTGTCCAGTCGGGAAAATGTACAGTCGGGAAATCATATCTGGTCGGGATAGTGTCCAGTCGGAAAAAAGGAGTATTGCCCTATTTTTGCAAAAATTTGACGCAGCTCTGGAAAGCACCATACTTATTGATCATTCATATAATGCCTTACCGTAACATTTGCATCAAACGTAAAATTCTTCCTAATACCATAGTTATAAGAACTTGGAAAATACGGCCTAACCGTCAAATTATATTGAACTGGCGTAAACGTATGATTAAGTTTTACCAACCAAGGAGTCGCACCAATCGGGACATAGTTATCATACAACCACCTAGTCATATCAGCATAGGTAATCTGCCCTCTATAATTCGCCGGCAATAAAATATTATTATAGTAGCTATTGAAGTAGTATAGTGCATCGCGGATAGAAATATCATCGATATCAAGTGCTTTAAGATTCGTATAAATTGTTGAGTTGATTGTCTTAAATTGCTCTAATCTTCTATCCGTGTACCATAAGCCAGTCATGCCTTGCAGGTAATAGTTTATTGTGCAGGCATAACCAAGACTATAGCAAACATTTCCGTTGAAGATGAGATGCCATGTTTCATTTGATTGACTGGCGTTGATGAGATAATCGGCCATTACGTTAGAAGCGGCAAGGTTATAGTTGAAATTGGTAATAGCTGGCAACAGATTAAAGCTGTATGAACTGACGGATCGGGAAACGAATAAATCGATAATTTTGGTGATGATGGCTGCATTTTGAGCACAACCCATTCCTTGTGCCAGAGAGTTGATTTCACGAGAAGTATAGTAACTAGTATTTTCGGCATGTAGGAATAAGGCTGATAGATTGCTAAACTTATAAAAAATTAAAAAGTTGACGAAAAATTTGATAAAAATGTTTAAAAAATAGATTATTTTTGAAAAAAATTCAATTTTCTTTTGAAGAAAATCTTTTTTGTTACCCCTCCCCTTAACCTGGAGACTGTGCTGCTATGGTGGCTATGGGCATGAATTATGAAAAGTATACGCGAAAACAGGTCCATTATCATCCCATATCGCAGCACAATAAACAGCTCTTCTAATATCTGGGTTTATTTGATTTACAGTTTGGTTCTTCCAAATTTGCAAAGCTACTTGACGAGCATCTCCGATATCAAATCTTACAGCATAATATAAAAACCTTGCTCTAAAACAATTTCACTTATTCTCTTGCTACTAAAATTTTCCATGATTGATAGCCATTACCTTAAAAAGCCCGTATTAAAATCATTCTCGTTACCACTCCAACCACCAGAATAATTATAAAAGTTCGTCAAAATCGGCCTCAAAAATCTCAGCCATAAATCAAATTCATATCTATCCATAGACAATTGCAATATCGAGTCAATCGCATTCTGTACTGCCATAAATGTAGTTGAATGCACCGAAGTATTTGAAGTTAGTATGGATTGCAAAATTTGTAGACCCCGGTGAAGTTTTGGTGGCAAACCAAGATACAGCATATCACGATCAATAGCTGCCCACTCGTCGGCGATTAAACGGATTTTTGTGCCAATGGAGATGGTACCATTATCTCGTTCAACAATTCGACGGATTTTTTCGTGAGCACGATCTTCATATATTATGCGGGCATATGTGTTAGCGCCTTCGTTATAAATGTCATATCTGTCATAAATTGTAACGGCTTTTTGTTTAAAGGCAGCAGAATTTGTGCATTGGGTGTTGTTAGCTTAAATTTTTATATAACGATCAAGAACGACAGTCCCCTCTCTCCATCTGTCCTCTCTGACTTTGGCATTGATCCCACCTCACTCAATACTCCTCCCACCAGCTTCTATTTCTGAGGATCCGACCCAACTCTAACTTATAATAAAAGAATACGCAAAATCCACGTCGAATAAGGATTTACTGCATAAGGAATTTCGTATTCCAGTACTTGTGTTGGTATGATCCAAGAATAGTTGTAACCAGGGGGTAAATATGCCAACGGAAGGAATGGTTGTTGTCCGGCAACAAAACTATGTCCTCCATCATCCAAGTCAATAGTAATGGCTGGAAAATGGGGTACATTTACCCAAGCATCCATGAGAACACTAACGTTTAAATAATTTCCACACCAATCTTGAATGCCACTATCTTTTGCGACCTAAATTTTGTATAAGCTAAATAGCCCTTTAGGCACCAATCCGCCCCTCCCAAAGTTGGATTACATAAGTGGGGGGCTCAAAAAAGTCAGATTTGGACATGTACTAGACCCTAATAATGCATTGAAAAAATTTACAATTGAAAACTGCTCAAAAAATTGGTAATGATTAGCATTGCTGAATTGATAAGTATTAAGATAACGCTGCAAAGCTTTTTGGTATCCACTAGCACCCATTGTAAAACGTAGCTGCCGAAGCAAAGAACCCCCTTTATCATAGGTAATACCGTCAAAAGCTCCATAAGGATAGACAACAATAGGATGAAAATAGTCTACTTCCATAATGGCTTCTTGTGTTTGTATAACATAAAGATGGCTCTAAAAATTTGCTTTAAAAAGTATGGGCTATGAGAATCCTACGGCAAAACTTGATTGGTTTTGGTACATCAAACCAATGGAATAGGTTTCGAAATAGTTAGCTAAAGCTTCATGTAGCATAATATCACTCCACCACTCATTTGTGACAAGGTCACCAAACCATTGATGTGCCATTTCATGGCATCGAACTTGGATACCAAATACTTTATCAGCTGTGGTATCTTCCTAATAATTAAAAATTTTGAAATTTTCGAAAATCAGAAGTGCATAAAATCGAAATAAATCTACTTCCGATTTCCGGCCCCGACTTCAAACTTCCGGAAGTTATCAATCGGCTTCTGGCCCGAGTTGGCTCTGGGGTCTAAGAGAGGACCAATTTCGCTCTGGTCTCAACTCTCGACCCTCCTCTCACCTTAATTTTATACTAGTTTCTATAAATAAATCTGAAAAATTACTTGATCATAGAATAAAATAGAATCGGAATCATAAATGATCAGACCCCAGTTTTCCATTCCACCGGAAGAGAAAAATGGCAGCGCCAGGTGATCTGAATTTTTATTTTAAAAATCTGTAAGGATACTGATGGATAGGATACCTAATTTGTTTATTGGGTATGTAACATTTATGTACTTTCTTAAGCTGTTGTAACATGTCACAGCCGTATCCGTTGCTACAGTAATTCTATCTATCATTCCAGGTCCATTCCAAGCCCAAACGCCAATCTAAAGATTTCTATAATGAGTTTTAAAAACACACAGTTGAACAAACGATCCTCTTACAAAGTGTGAAAATTTCGGGCTTCTGGAGGGCTGCATAATTTTTTACTGTTGAATCCTCCACCCCTTCCTCTCATATAAATTGAATTGGAATAGGGGGTGGTGTAGTTTGCATTACTTTAAAAAAACTGACCGTTGTATTATCTTCAGCAGTCACCGTTTTATTGATAAAATCTCCGGTGGCAAAAGCAACGAGATAAGTTGACATTACAGGGGTCGTTGCAAAAGTTACTATCTTATACGCATTCCTAAATTTAAGATGTGCGAAAATATTACGCATTTCCCGCCAAGATGATCGCCCAAGGGGTGAAAAACTCATAACTGGGCAGGGGATCCAAAAATGGATCCCCTGTCGCAAAATTTTCGGAGTTTCCCCTTTATCTCTTGCAGAAATCTAGGCATTAGTTTCAAAAATGATCATTTTTTCAATTTGTACAATAAAAAATGGAATTTTTCATCAAAAATGGATATTTTTGGCTAAAAATTTTTGCGACTTTTTTTTGGTCGTCAAATCGGGGGGAGAGGTGGGGGTCGCAAAAATTTTCGAAGTTCCTCTTTACCTCCCCTGCAAATTTTTGAAAAATATAGACTCCTTTGCCCAAGTGGGTTGGCGGCACTTACGCATGAAACATTGCGCACCCACTTTTGCGCATTTAACAGTTATGCATGCACGTTTGCGCATATACATTTGCGCATGGACATTTGCACATGCACTTTTGCGCATGTAACATTTGTGCATTCACTTTTGCGCGTGCAACATTTGCGCATGTAATATTTTTGGCATTTTTGGGGGATAATTACATAGTGAGCCAAAAAAATTATGTGCATATGCCAATGTTACATGCGCAAATGCTACATGCGAAAAAGTGAATGCGCAAGTGTTGCACGCGCAAATGTGCAAATGTAGGTGTGCCATGTTTCATGCGCAAATGTAAATGCGCAAGTGCCGCCAACTCGCCCAGATATGAAAAAACTAGAATTTTCAACAACCAAATTTTCAAATCGCCAATTTTTCGTCTGAAGAAAAATTTTGAGCTACGGACCTTCCAAGGTTTTCGACCTGATTTTTCATCTTAAGGCTATAAATCAATCATTTAAAATCCGTTTGGAATGATTTTGTTTTGATGAATTCCTGAGATCACGGCAAACAACTTTGTAGAATATCACTTTTTGTGAAAATCTAAAGGTTTTCCTAGGCGCGGAATTGATTGTGTGAATTTTCGAAGCATGAAAAAATTTCTATGTCATTGATTTAAGCGATTTTCGGGTCCAAAAATCATGATAAAATTCCGCGAACTTTTGGTACAACCCAATACATGCATGAAACATACGAATATGGCACTGGAGCACTTGATGGATTTGTATTACCCAAAGCTTGAAAAGAAGATGGATATATCAATGTCACCGTAAATTGAGCCTTGAAAGAGGGGTCATCAAAACACGGGAACACCGATCTAGCACCACTTCCGAGTTCAAAATATGTTGCAATAATATAGCCATTGCTAGAAAATTAATTTTTATAAAAAATAAAAACATTCTTACTCCGGTCTTATCCATTGCTCATTCTTCCAATATGAGTAAAATAACCCTCCAATAGTATAATCATTGATTAGTCCAGTATAATTAAATTCCAATTCATAAGTATTGCCAGCTTTTAAAAATAAAACTGGGGATATGGTAAGTCGAAATGAGTTGTTGTCGTATGAGGTGGAAATCAATGGTTGCCGTGTGCCATTAAGGAGTAGATTAACGTTATTAAAATTTAAGCGAAGAGCATCTACGGCTATGCTCATTGCATCTTGAGTCATATTAAAACGAATTTTGGTATATCCATCAAAGGTCAGATTTCGGTCTAAAATTTTTTACTTATTTTATTACTTTATAAGTATCGACAGTAGTGCCTGCACTTGACAAACTTGACTTTGATAAAGCTTGTCAAGTCAGAGGCTTATTTCCAGAAGTGAAAAAATCTCATTGCTACAACGATACAGATGCAACAACAAGAAGCTGAACCAGAATCGTCTGATACTATTGAATAGAAGCCATGAAGTCGAGTCTATGGAGCCTACGATCCAAGACCTTGCACTCCATGTGACACGGACCTCATCTTCTCAGAAGTCTGGGACCAAGCAAGGTCCTGATGTCAAGATTTCTGTTTCTAATCCCGAGTAGACTGGGTAGTGAAAAATCCCCCTCTCTCACATACAGGTGTGTGGGAGGATGCGTAGACCAGGGGGTATAAATCTATCGGGAAAACGGAAAATTTTTGTAAAATATTGAATAATTTTTTAAGGCTGAAGAAAAATTTTATGGATGGATTTTTTATAACTATTAAGACACCTTGCCGTTATTTTGCAAAAATCAGCATCGAAAAATTCCTCATCGGTTTTTAGGAAACTTGATTTTAATTAAAAAACCCGGGACTCCATCTGCATCTGCACAGAAACTCGGGACCAAGAGAGCAAGGTCAGCTTAGTTACCAAGGCTTCTTCCCCCAGTTCCGAGAACATGGGGCTGAGCAATAGAGATTTCTTTATTTTAAATTTTACTTGCTGGATACGATACCCCTGGTACCAGTCCTGGTGCTGGAAAATATGGTTGCACCGTGATCCAATATTGTTGAACTTGTACATTTTTGGAAAGTCTAGGAATAGCCGCCAAATTTGTGAAATGTTCTTCTTCAAGCCTGTCAATCAGCTCGCTTTCATTCGTGAATTCATTTTTTTTAACCGTAATCTCATCTTGTTGCTCTAACCAACTTTTGGAGGCGAATTTTTTGGGCAACGAATTTTGGGGCAAGACTTTGTCAAGGTAGTTTTTGTGAAATGTAGCTCTTCGATGCCCGACTAAAAAAAGGTTTAAAAATATGTTATTGAATCTCACATTTGTACAAGAAGAGGTAGCTTTTTGAAGTCTCACGATACCTACCCCATACTTGTACAAGTTTGAGGAACCTACGTTTTCTCGGATAGTGCCCATGGGAAAGAAAAATTTGCACTAATAATAACAAAACTACTAGGAACTTTTTAAAAGTCCCCATAATTGGATGTTCGAATTAAACAATTATCATTATAGATAACATTGATATGCTAGTCTTCTTCGACTTTTTAATTAGAGTGGTAACAGATCATTGTTAGTTAGATTATTTTATGGCTATCGATTAAAAATTTTGTTGATGACAAATTAATAGCAGGACAGACACTCCTTCACATTGGAATTGTTGACTCTTGGATTTTTGCTTGCTTGATTGGACTTGGGCAGACAAGTAGCCATAAAAAGTAGAGTCTGATGAAAAATTGAGTATTAAGAGACACTTTATTGAGAAGTCGAAGATCGATCCAATAGGGAGGCGATAAAGTTAGAAAGTTCGAGTCGACCCCGGTTTATATAATTTTGGAAAGTACTAGACTAGAGATAAAAAAAGTCTTTTGAGGTCGGGTCTGACTCGACGTGGTTTGGGAGATATGCTAATTGTTGTCTTTTTATTCTTTTTATTCGAAGCCAATTCTAAATTTTTGAACAAAATTTTAGCTCTTGATTCGTAGATGATGTTTAAAGAATTATTCAAACTGCTAATGTCCTTGCTGAGAAAATCAATTTTTTTCACAACAATACTTTTTCGTGTTATTGAAACGAAAACTTTTATTCATTTGTATTGTCGCCATTTTTTCCACACTTTCCCCCTACGTGGGACCCTTATGATTTTTTCAAAATTTTTGGGTGGACCTCACTCCTAAATTCTGCTCTTCCTGCTGGTTTGTAGGGGGCGCTACCCCTGCCCGTAATTACGCCACTGTAGGAAGGGGTATAAAATTTTGCATATAGGGGAAAGAATTTTTCGCATATGGGGAAAAAAATTTATTGCACATGGAAGATGTGCATAAAAATTTTTCCGCCATGTGAAAAACATGTGGGATGTTTTTTGCACATCTTCCATGTGCAAAATAATTTTTCCCCATGCAAAATTTTTTTCTCTTTTGTGCCAAATTTTCTGCCCCTCTCTATATTCGTATTATTTTATATTCAAGAATAGAAAATTCAATTTCTTTGACTTGTTTAAAATTTGAATTTTGGGCTTAAAATTGTCTAAAGGGGCAGGGGCATCCATAAATTACTTTGCGAACAGCTGAATTTCGCATAATTTTCGTGTTCAAGTTGAACCGTCAAAGTCTCGAGTTTAAAAAAACTGGATAAATCCCTATTAATTTTTAACACTAAAGCCCATTTCAACCCATAATCCTAGTGGACTTCTTAAAAGTTAGTAAGGAGCGATTCCGTTCGATCTGGCAAGTTAAGCAACTTGGGATCATCGGTTCGATCCCGCTCGGAGCTAATTCTTTTTGCTCGGTCTAAACACAGATAAAAATTTTTGCCTAGGGGTAATTTTATGCGAGGAATCGATTGCGCGCATTCCCGAAGCGTAAAAACGCTTCTCTGACCCTGATTCAGGGAAGGAAAGGGTGTATTGAAGCGAAAATGGCTAAAATAAGAAAATTTCATCGGAAAACCGACTGTCTAGGAGTTTTATTATGCGCGGAATCGATTGCACGCATTTTCAAGGCATTGAAAAATATTCCCGACCCTGATTCAGGGAATGTGGGTGTATTGAAGCGAAAATGAATTAAAGTTCGAAATAAATATTAATTTTAATTTTTTATATTTTTTATGAGTTTACTAATTCGATATTTCGCGATTTTATCAATTTATTCGCCTATTTATCGAGAAACATATTAACAGAAATTCCCTGAATCAGGGTCGGGTAAATTTTTCAATGCCTTGAAAATGCGCGCAATCGATTCCGCGCATAAGAAAACCCCTAAATAGCCGGTTTTCCAGTGAAATCTTCTAATTTTAGTCATTTTCGCTTCAATACACCCTTTCCTTCCCTGAATCAAGGTCAGAGAAGCGTTTTTACGTTTCGGGAATGCGCACAATCGATTCCTCGCATAAAATTATCCCTAGGCAAAAATTTTTATCCGTTTTACCAAGCAAAAAAATTGGCTCCAAAAGGGATCGAATGGTGGTCCCAAGTTGCTTAACTTGCCAGATCGGACGGGATCGCTCTTTACCGGGGTCGGAGAATTAGTTTTGGAATTGTGGGTTGAAATGGATTATAGCTAACAAAAGTCCAAAGTTAAATCCAAGTACAAATTTAATCTCATCCCTATTCCCAAAAATCGAATAAAAAAATCAAAGAACTCCATGTCCTATGCCAACATTTTTTGTTTTATTATTCAATTAAAGGGTAAAAATTGGATAAGTTTCCGCACGATGACAGCCAAACAAAGTTTCTCTTTTTCTATAAAACTGAACATGGACATATGTGTTTAGGATGTCTCAAAATCCGTGGTGCATGTTTTTTCCTCATTGGGAGTTGAAAATTTGAGCAGTTATAACTTTTTGTCAATTTTTTACGTCAATGAAGGCTCAAAAAATGGAAAATTTGCTAGAAAATTTTTGTTTGTTAAATTTTCTGTGTTAAATTTTGTTCACGATAGCATCATTTTGATATAACGAAATTTATTTTGAAGCCGAAAAATTTGGTTGATAACAAATTTTATTATGAATTTGGCTGGTCCGCGTGACATGTTGATTTGAAATTTGATAGAAAATCTGACTAAATTTTTTGCTGCTATATTGCCCAGTCATTTCATATTGGGCTATGTTGGATTCAACTACAATTTTTTGTAGTTGAATTCATTCCTTGACCCTGAATCAGGGAATTGGAGTGTGTGTATTGAAGCGAAAATCGAAAATTTTTAGATTTTCTGCTTGAAAATGATCTTTCTGAAGGTGAATTTATGCGGGGAATCGATTGCGCGCGTTCCCGAAGTTTGAAAACGCTTCCCTGAACCAGAATCAAAGAAAAATTGATGTATTATAGCAAAAATTGGTCATCGTTTCAATACACACACCCGATTCACTGAATCAGGGAAGCGTTTTCAAGCTTCGGGAATGCGCGCAACCAATTCCCCGCATAAAATTACCCCCGGAAAGATCATTTTCAGGCAGAAAATCTAAAAATTTTCGATTTTCGCCTCAATACACACACTCTGTTTCCCTGATTCAGGGTCAGGAAAGTGTTGGAAATGCACGCAATCGATTCTCAATTAACCCTAAAATTGTTGACACTTTTCTAATTCTTTTAAGACATAACTCTTATGTCCATCTCGTGTCGATTTTTTGCAAAATTTACTTCTTTTTTGATAGGAATTAATTAGATTTGGTGTTTGTCTTCTTCAATGTCTTATCCATAGAAAAAAAAGAACGCCAGACTTCATTACGAACCTGTGTGAAACGATCGGATAGGCACGACTAATAGCAAAAACTAGGCGTAATCCACGTGCGGGGCCGTTTATTTCGAAGATTGGGAAGTTTGTGTGCAAATTTAATTTTTTTTTCGTTCTCTCTTTTTTTGACATTGACAGTTAATTTTACTCGAATAAGAGGGGGATTCTAAAAACATCACAAGTAGGATGATCAAAAATTAGAACACGTTTTTAGAATTTGAAGAAAACGAAGGTATCGAAAAGGGCATATATTTGTTTGTCATTGGAAATTTGATGCGATAGAGGAAGTCTAGCTTTTTATTAAATTAAGGATAAGTCTAAGTCTGGGGATAAAGATAACCCTAAGGCGCCATTTATACTTCCGTCGTGTCGCGACAGTGCATTTTGTGTCGTACGACTTGTGGCACGACACAAAAATGCACTGTCGTGTCGCGACGTGAAAATGCTTCCTTGACCCTGATTCAGGGTAGCGTGTTGAAGCGAAAATGAAAAAAATTCGAATTTCGACTATCTAGAGTTTAAAAAACATACAGCTTCACTGATCCTTTTTCAATTGAATACACCCACCCCTTCCATGAATTACACACGCTACCCTGAATCAGGGTCAAGAAAGCTTTTTCACGTTTCGACAACACGCGCAATCGCATAGAAAAACCCCATGGTAGTCGGATATCCAGTCAAAATCCGAATTTTTTCATTTTTGCTTCAACACGCTACCCTGAATCAGGGTCAAGAAAGCGTTTTCACTCTTCGGAAGTGCGCGCAATCGATTCTCCGCATAAAATTACCCCTATAAGGGTCGAATTTTAGTTCATTTTCGCTTCAATACACTCATCTCATACCCTGAATCAGGGTTTAGGGAAAAAAGATAATTTTCGAGTCTAAAATTCATGTAAAAAGCCTTAGAACTTTTTTCGTACTACCCCATATACTTATTTACGTCGTGTATTATACGATGCGTGAATGGAAATAAGAGTAACAAAATTTGTAGTTTTTCGTCTTATAAATTTTTCATACTTTTGATTACCTCGCTCTAATGACGAGAGCCGGCCGTGTGCTGTGCTCCTCGCTCTTTTGGCTATGGTTGAATACGTTGGGGAAATATAAAAACTTCAAGGTTAGCGTAAAAGTGGATAGGTTGTTTTTCTTTATCCAATTTGTCATTTTTATTTTTTTTCTTGTGTTTTAGACTTGGATTATTTGTATTGTTTTTTGGTTTCTTTCTTTGACATAAATTGGGAACTCTTATCTAGTTTTCGCTTCAATACACCTACCCCGTTCCCTGAATCAGGTTCAAACAAGCATTTTCACGCTTCGGGGGATGCGCGCCATATTCGTGGAAAGTTCATGAAAAATTGAGCATTTTTTGTTTTTACGGCATGTGCTGAAAACGTTGTAGTTTTCGTTCATGTTTTCGTTGTAATACACAAACTTTTTTGAATTTTTGCATCGATTTTTAAAAATTCAAAAAAGTTTGTATATTACAACGAAAACATGAACGAACGCAATTTTCTCGAAAACAACAACGATTCAGAGCATGCCATAAAAACAAAAAATTCTGCATTTTTCATGATCTTTCCGAATATATTATTTTTATGTACGGTTCTTTTCCCACGGAAGTGGTTCATTTTTTTTGATCCTGATCTCTTTGAGTTACCCAAAAAGCAGAGTTCGAGTTCGGCTTATCTCAAGACACATGTTTTTATTCATCTTCTTCCTTCGTCAAAATCTTTCACTTGACATACACACAACTTTTCTCTCGAGCTTATGGAGATTATTTCGCCTCCGGCTCGAGGCTACATTAATATTCACACCCATGTATCTGTCGGTCGAAAAAAGTTAAGTAGAACATGGCGTAAAAAACGCATACTGACAAATCGAATTGTCTCTTTTAATGATTCCGAGCCGGCCCGCCGGACTAAGGGCCAAGAGCCAAATCGCTGCATTCATACTTTGAGTTCGTCGTGTACCTATATGAACTTCCGGAATCTCATTTGTGAGTGTTCTCCTCCATGTTTTGATTATATGCTTCGGCGTCTTGAGACATTTTTTTCGCGAATTCAATTTTTTTTTAAGGCTAAGAGAGACAGTCCAATGTTGATTAAAACAAAAAAATTTTTACGCAATTTACTTTTTTTGCAACAACCAGACAATATTACGAAGATTTACATTGAAATTTGATGATTTTAGTGCAAAAAATTCAAAAAAGTTTGTGTATTACAACGAAAACATGAAACGATCATAAAAATTTTTTCCTGAAACAATATAGCACATTTGGGGCCTGTTTTTCTATCACGTAATAGCTGCTGCGTGGTTTTAAGAGTGCGCACTAGAAGTCGTGAAACGCATTTCATGACGATTTTTTGAATTTGCCTGAGTATCGACACGAAAATTCTGAATTTTAAATTTTTTTAAATACGCTTAAAATTATTAGGTGTATTTAAAAAAACGAAGACGGTATTCTTTATAGCTCGACGAGACCAACTGATTCAAGGAAAGCCTGTGTATTGAAGCGAAAAGTCGCAAAATCGCATTTTTGCGACTATTCGCTTCAATACACAGGCCTTCCCTGAATCAGGGAAGCATTGTTTTACTTCGTAAATATCAAATTCGAATTGTTCGCATGTTTTTTACCCCTAGAGGGATAATTTACAGAAAAAATTTTTTTGGGTGACCCCCCATATTGTGTTAGTAGCGCCAAAATTTTCAATTGATATTTCGCTATAAAAGTAGATTTTTTGCAGAAAACCCACTCTAATTCAATTCGATCGGGTTCATTGAATAGCTTGCAGACGAGAGATTTTTATGTGCAAAATAAGTCAAAAAAAGAGGTTCATCTTTGGACTTATTCACAATGAACAAATTAAATTTTCGAAATTATCACTTTCCACGCTCGGATTTTAAGTGCAACGCATTCATGTTTCATAAGAAAAATTTTTTTTCTTTATTTTTAGAAGCACTAGCGTATCAACTTTGCACTAACATTATCAACTTTTTGTGGAGTGGGCTGAAAAATTTCGACCCTGGTGGGATCTAACTCGCGCCCAATAACATGAATGGCCAGCGTCCTAGCCATTCGGCCATGCTGTCCCAGCTTTTTGGAACCTGGAAACAGACTTTAACTATGCCCACTCCTTCACATTTTATACTATTCATCATTAAATGGCTATATCCATGTTTAAATTTAAAATTGCCCAAATTGCATTTTCCTAAATGCGGTCGCAAAATTTGATTTTTTTCATCTATTCCACAAGAGACATGTAAATTTAGAAGATGTGCCAAAAAATTGCTTTCTTATTTACCAATTTTATCAAAGTGTATATACACTAAAGGTCATATACTTTCCACCAAAGGTCATATAATCAAGATCGCATGAAATTTTCATTTTTCTCGATTTATTTTTATTCGAAACAAAAGTCTCCTTTTTCATTGAAGCGTGTATTCCTAACATATAAGTTATAACCATGTATGGATTCTAACGAGCAAATTTTTTAAGCGGGGAGTATCTTTTATGGCCAGGTAGAGAAAATTTCTAAGACCTTATAGGGGTAATTTGACCCTGATTCAGGGAAACGAATGTTTGGTATTGAAGCGAAAATCGAAAAATTTTGGGTTTCCTGCCTCAAAATTATCTTCCTGGGGGTAATTTTATGCGAAAAATCGAGCCCACTAAACCTATATTAACTTAATCCATTTCTTCAAAAAACTGAATTATTTTACCCTTGGAGCCATGGCCAACGAACTCTGACCATCTTGCACACACTTTTCACACACGCATATCACACATCAACACACGTGAATATATTCAAAAAACAAACAAAATTAATATTCTAGTTTTATAACGTGCAAAAAATGAGTCGTCTTGAAATTCTTTATTTTTATATACGAACCTTTGTTATAACTAAACGAATATGCATTTCTGATAACCAGATATGAAAATTTTTCAACGTTTTTCTTCGACTTGAGATCAGGGCTCGGATAAAAGTGACAAAAGTGTCACTTGGATGGTGGCAGCGTCATCTCTCAAGTGACAAAATTTTTTTGAATTTTTATGCATAAAGGTGTTAAAGGGGGAGTTCAAACCATGACCAGGTAGAAATTTTTTTTAAATTTAAAAAAAGACATTTTTAGGGTAAATTTTATGCGAAAAATCGATTGGAATAGGTTTCGTGAAAATACTTCCTTGACACTGATTCAGAGAATGGAGGTCGTTTATTGAAGCGAAAATTTTAAATTTTTAAACAAAAAAGACCCCTCCGAGGTAATTTAGGTTCAACCATGTTTTTATGTGTGAAATAAATAATTGTCTCTTATATTTTCGCTTCAATATGTCAAATTCTCCTCTGAATCAAGGTCAAGAAAACGTATTCATGATCGAGAATTATTCGCAATCGATTCCTCGCATAAAATTTGGCAGGTGACAGTTGTCACTTCGCATGTGAAAATAAGAATTTCGACCCTGGTGGGATCGAATCCGCGCCTAATAACATGAATGACCAGCACCCTAGCCATTAGGCCATGCTATCAGAGCTTGTTGGAACCTGAAAACAGACTTTAACTATGCCTACCCCTTTACATTTTTATGCTATTCATCATTAAATGGTTAGATTTGAAATTGCCCAAATTGTAATTTTCCGCAAATTTGATTTTTTTTCATCTATTCCACGAGGCATGGATAAAGTTGGTGTCGTTTTGTTCGTCGTCGATCGGAAGATGTCATGTTATTGTTATTTTAATTATTTGTTGGCAACACTTTTCCTCGTACGCATCTATTTTTTTCAGAAAAAGGAATTTATATTTTACAAATGAAACATATGGAAAAATTTATGCAAAGTGACATTTCCGGGAAGTTTCACGTGTGCTTCATCATATGGAAAAGCGTAAAAAAGTCTAAAGTCTTTGTATTACTTTTAGATGTTAAAGTGCAACTCCATAATTTCTTTTTGCATATGAAAGAGTAGCGTTAGGCCAGAAAAACTCATGTTTTTGATATGTTACGAAGAGTTAAAACCAAAGTAGGAAATCACAGGAAGTATTTCAGACGACAAGCATCCATCATTTTCTTTGGCCTAACGCGACTCTTTTGCCCTTTATATTCTGTAGCCGATATTGAATTTCAGCTGATTTAGGATCATCGATCTTGATTCTAAATCTCCGGTTATTTTTCCAGGCTTAAGCCTAAGCTTAGGCTTAAGTCTAGTCTTAGGCGCCATTCATACTTCCGTCGCATCGCAACGCGTCAGTGCATTTGGTGTCGTGCGACGCGTCGTACAACACAAAAATGCACTGTCGCGTTGCGACGCGACGGAAGTATAAATGGCGCCTTAGGCTTAAGCCTAAGCCTATCCTAGAAGAATACCCGGAGATTTAGAATCAAGATCGATGATCCTAATTTGGCTAGCGAATCTTGAATATCCTAAATCGGCTAGCCGATTCAGGATCGGCTGAAATTCAATATCGTCTGCAACATATATAAATTAAAGGATGATGTTACATGGTTTTGGGGGTGTGGGAAGCCAAATTTTAACAAAATGGAAAATTTGGTGCCAAAAGTGGGCACTTAGACTTTAAAAGAAAAATTTTCGAAAAAAATTTTATGGGCCCGAAAAAAAACCATTTTGTGTATGTTTTTTTGGGTCAAAAATCGTGGGCTTCTGGGTAAAATCGGCTCTAACTTTTTCAAATCAACGCGAAAACTACATTTCTCGCGTATATAGGGGGGTTTTCATAACCGGGGAATCGATTGGCGATGGCTTCAGGGGCTAAAAAAAATTTTTCTGACTCGTGCACCAACGGTTTTGCACGTTATGTCAGTATTTCGTGCTAACTTATGCCAGGACTTTTTGCATCCTTCGTACAGTTAAACCTCCGTTTTATGACACCCTGCGGGGGACATAACGACCACGCAGGGATGCCGGCGGGAAAATTGATATATAAAGAAATTAACTTGCTATATATACCAAATTTTCCCTCTGCATCCCTGCGTGGTCGTTGTCATTAAACGGAGGTGTCATAAAACGAAGGTTTGACTTACATCCTTTTTTTCCAGGACTTCTCATCCCCCGTATGTTTACTTTTGAATTCTGTGTGATTTTTTTATATTCGTGCCTTATAATTTATCAATTTTTTATACTCTTCAATTTTTTAGATTGCGCTAAAATTGGATTTTCTGGGCTAGCTTGGCTATATTAAACTTATCTTATATTTGTCATTATGCTGATCAATGATAGTGACCGAAGAAGAAACTTTTGGCATCAATTTCAAATTTTCTAGCTAATCTTCTTTCAACCTTCATCATAAAACAACGACTTGTTACTCAACCGCGTTGATTTATTCATACCTCAATCCATCATCCGGCGTTGACGCCTGATGCGCTGCTCAATTATTCCACCTAGGACTTTTACTGCCTTAACTTTGTTGTACTTTGTCATGACAGATTTTTTGCCCAAGGTTGGTTTTTTATAGCAAAACACAATCTTTTTGTGGATATTTTTATATGAGAGTGCAAGAATTTTTAAGGAGGGCAACGTGTCATCAATACCGATGGATATCGAATTACGTACAGGGTGGCTCAAATGAACCAACACACTATCGTATATAAAAAATTTGTTGAAAAAAAATTTCTAGGAGTAATTTTAAGTGGGAAATCGGTTGCACGCATTTTCAAAGGATTAATCTGACCCTGATTCAGGCAATTTTTGCTTCAATTTATCATGGTCTTCCATGACAGATAGAATTCCCTTAATCAAGGATAGAAGATATTTTGGATCTTTGTCAAAAAAAATATTTTTCAGAGATAATTTTATGCGAGGAATCAATTGCGCGTAATTACGAAGCTTGAAAACGCTTTCTTGACCCTGATTTAGGATATTGATGCGAAAATTGCTTGAATCAGGGTCAGATTACGCTTCCTTGATTGAGGATATTGAAGCGAAAATTGTCTGAATCAGGGTCAGATAAAAATTTCATGCTTTTTTTATCCCACACATAAAATTACCCCCCCCCCATTAGTTAGTTTTTCATAAAAAAATTTTAATATTCGAAGTGCGTCTGTTCATTTGGGTCACCCTGTAGAGTAGGGTGATTAAGTTCGAAGGATGAAATTAAGAACATTTTTTTGAAAATAAGCAAAAAATAAGAACTCTTAAAAAAACGGTGAAAAAGTATTATCTTTCACATTTTTTCAAATAAAAAAAATAAGATTTTTTAATAGAATTTGAGTACTTATGCACTATTCCCTTGGAAAACAAAAAAAAATTAAGTATGTGGCTTTGGTTTATGCCTAGGCTTGAGAGTAGGCTTAGTTTTAGGCCTAGACTTAAGTTTAGGCCTAGGCATAAGCCTATATTTAAGCCTAAGCATAAACCAATGCTTGATTTTTTTCGTTTTCACCTTGGGGGATAGTGCATAAGTACCAAAATTTGCTCAAAAAATCATATTTGGATCCTCAAAATAAAAAAAAATTAATAAGAACACTTGGTCACCCTTCTGTAGAGTAATTTTTTCGGATAGAACAAATATAATAGTTGTATTTTTTATCTTCTTTATCCCCCATCTCTCAATACATATTAAAAAAGAAAATTCTTTTGACTAAAATCCAACTTTCTGTTTTATTTTTTAAATACATTCGCTCTGTTTAATCGAACCTCATTCATTTCTGAAAAAACCTTCATCCTGAAAAAATTTAAGTCCTTGAAGAGATTCACTGATTACCCAAATTATCCGCATGAAATTTTTGCAAAAAAATTGTTTGTTGTGTGCAAAAAATTTATCCGTAAAAATCTTTCGTTTTTTGCTCCTATTCCTTGACTACCTAGAAGCAATTTAAATTCAAACAAAAGCCAAAGTGTAGAAAATTTTTTTCCCTTTATTCAAGCCAAGTCACACACAAAAACTTACCCTTAGGCTAAACTGGAACACAGAGCTCAAAATAGTTCAGAGGCCATTTGCATTTGAGTGAAGATTGCCAAAAAGAGAAAAAAAATTAACTTCCTTCTTCTCAAAAGCAACACATAATTAAGTTTGACAGGATTTTTTACAGGGAAAAAAGTGTCATGTCCAAATGGTTGGATTGCGTCATAAAATTAGCCATTTTTAGGCACATGGTCGGAGGAGAAAATGCCCACTCGGATCATGGTCGGAAAGTCAGATTGTGGCGTCACTTTTTCAGAATTATACCAAGATGCTGCCAGACGCCGAAGAAAGTGTTCATGTGAATATTGAAATGCATGTTCAGGCGAGTTAAAAAAAACAAAAAGATTTGGAGCTACTGCATAATAGGGGGAGGGCCACCCACGTGAAAAAATTTTTTCTAGAAATGATACTTCTAGGGATAAAAACATGTGGGGAATCTGAATTTGACATTTTCAAAACGAAAAAACGCTTCCCTGATTTAGGGAAGGCCTGTATATTGAAGCGAAAAGTCGCAAAAATTTTTTTTCCAAAAAATGTTTTAAATTTTTTTCAACTCTTCCAATTTTAGGACATGGGCAGTTTGAATGAGATCAATTCTGATTTTCAAATCGACATCCTGCTATCCCAACTATGGAACGATCCGAATTTGGGTTTCTCGAATCACAGCCAATGCTTTCGCAATATCACAATGGAGTCGAAGCACTTATCCAACATATGGACTCCAAACGTCGTCCTTGTCAATTCCAAGCAGACGATGATACACTCGTCGCCGACTGAAAATGTTATGTTTATATTGTATGATGTGAGTTTTTTGCCTTATGTTAGCTCATAAAGCGGAAGTCGAGTGTGTGCAGAAACACATTTGGAAAAAAAGATATATTAAAAACGCTTCCCTGATTCAGGGAAGGATCAGAAAAAAATTTGCTCCTTGGAGCATAAATTCGAATTTTTCATAAAAATTTAAAAAACAAAATTCCCCGCATAGAAAAAAATACAAAACTCTATTTATTTAGAATGGTACTGTATGGATAAATCATAGACTCTCTGTAAAAGCACCATGTGATCTGGACGAATCGGGCTTTCGACTATTCCCTTTTGACACAAGAAAATGGTATTTTATGCAAATTTCCACATTTTTTTTCATAAAATTTTCAATTTTCAGTACCCTTGTCTTTGAATCCTACAGTCATAATAGTGAAGAAGTGACATTACACTGGATGGACGAACCCATAACATTGATGAAAAATATTCAGCTACCCGACTTCGATATGGTCCAATTCGACACGAAAAAGGAGAATATGGTCTATCCGAATGGGTATTGGGATTCACTCCAAGTTGTCTTTACTTTCAAACGAAGATACGGGTTTTATATTCTACAAGCTTATGTCCCAAGTAAGGCTTCCGTAGGCGAAATTTTTGTTGAGAAATGCTTGTTTTTAAGCTGAAAACACTCAGAAAATGAAAATTTTTGTGAAAAAATGATGATTTTTGGTGAAAAAAATGAAAATTTTGGGATACTTTTAGTGAGAATTTGGTCATTTTTGGTGAAAAAATGTCAAAATTGGGACTTTTTTTGTTGAAAATTGGGAAATTTTTGGAATTTAAATTTTTAAAATTGCCTATCTTGATGTAATTTGTAAATTTTCAGCATATTTGACGATAATAGTGAGCTGGGTGAGCTTTTGCATGGAGCCTAAAGCACTTCCTGCTAGAACGACAGTTGGAGTCTCATCATTACTGGCCTTAACATTTCAAGTAAACTCAAAAAAAATTTTAGGCCATAAAACTTTTCGAATTTAGTTTGGCAATATTTTGAAAAATCTTCCACGGGTTTCCTATGTAAAGGCCATGGATGTTTGGATGCTAGGTAAGCCAAGATCATACGTGAGCAAGGGGGGATATGCATTTTTTCCCATATTCGCATTTTTTAAGCGAAGTACGAAACATTTGAGATTTTTATGTGGAAAATGCGAAAAAAATGCACAATTCGCCAGAAATAACATTCAAATGATGAAAATCGCCAAAAAATTCGCATTTTTATATACAAAACTCATGAAAATTCGATTTTTTATAGACCCGTTTTTTCAATTTTTGTCGAATTTTGCGAAATGGGTAATAGACCAATTTGCATTTTTGCTGATCCCATCCCCCTTGCCCAAGTAGAACTTCCATTTTACCGAAAATCCCTTGTTTCAGGGTGTATTTCCTTCGTCTTTGGAACAATGATCGAGCTAGCCGTTGTATGTTACATAACCAGATGTCAAGCAGCGAATCAAAAATTGAGTGAAGGAGGAATTGGGGCGATTGGAAATACCAGAGGAAAAGAGTCTATATCATTAGCTAGTGGCAGTTTAAGATACAGACCACAAGCGTATGCGAACGGTGGATGTCGAGGTGCGGAAAATAGAGGTGAAAATTTTTAGTAAAAAAATATTCAAGTACAATGTTATTCAAGTAGAGTGAGCCAAAAAACTGTACTTTGAAAAAAATTTTTCACAAAAAACGCAAAAATACAGTTTTTTGGCTTACCCCTGTATATTTTAGGCTCAATTTTATATGCTGACAAAATCAACAGGAAAACTAGCCATCACTATCCCCTATTGAATCATACCGACCTTTCCGGTAGCACTACATTCCGCAGCAATCCTAGCCCACCACTAGATACGGGTAAAGCCATAAGGGCTTCTTCACCTCCGCCTGGGCTCGGAGGTGTTTACGAGATGGGTACTTTTATTCAACAGCCGTTAACTTTTGAGCAGGTAACTATTGAGGCTGCGTTCAAGCATGTCAAAAATGTCTAACTTTGCCTGATTTTCAATAAAATCGTGTTTATTGAAACGATTGGTCATGACGCATAAAATTTTATTGGTCAAAAAGCATAAAATTGTTGCTTGATTTTGTGCTTCTTGACTAATTGTTTCAATAAACACCATTTTATTGAAAATTACGCAAAGTTAGACATTTTTGACATGCTTGAACGCACAGCCAGACGAATATTTTCCAAGAAAAAACTACCGTTTCAGATAAACGGCCATCAGCCGGCTCCGATCTTCTTGCGTGAGAAAAAACGAAAATTTTTTGTAATCCATCCCGAGAGCATTGATAAACTGTCAATAGTATGCTTTCCACTTGCCTTTACAATATTTAATGTAAGTATTATGAAGGCTTTATGCAATCAAAGTAATTTTTTAGCTCGTTTATTGGTGGTATTATCTATCTCAAACCTTCGAACAAGTCGTGCCTATGCCTGGACCTGGTTCTCATTAAATTTCTAGTATTGTTTTTTTTGTATTTTATTGAATGTGATTTTTTAGAAATAAAGTTTAAAGAAATAAAATTTATTATCAAGTTTGTTACATAATTATTTCATTTAAAAGCGAGTTTTACAGGGTATATCGAAAAAAACCGGAATTTGGGCGATTCAAGCAAAATTTTACAGATTCTTGTTTCATGAAAAACTACGTCGATCCCACATTCGGATAAATGGAAGTTAAAGGAAACCTTTTACTTCACCCTCCGGAAATTTTAAAATGCCTCCTAAAGAAATTAATCCGGCTACATGTTAATTTTATATAAAAATATACTTGTATAAAAAATTTCAACCGTGTATCAAATTTTTCAAATAAATTTTATTTTAAACATACGTATCCCCAGGGGGATGCGTTAAATAGATAATAATAATAATAATAAATTTCACATCTTAAATTCGTCACGTGTAATGAGATAACTTCCATCAGATTGTTTTCTCAAGACTAGCTCATATGGTGCCCAGTTCCCTGCAACTTCAAAGCTTCCTTGTACAATTACATATTCACCATTTTGAGTTGCAAGACTCTGCGTAACCTTGTTCTAAAAAAAAGTATAAAAATTTAAAAAATCGGGAACGACTTACTTCAGCATTTGGGTTAGGGTTTGCCAAAAATGGCTCCATCGCTTGGGCGATTTCTAAAATGTTAACTATTAAAAATTTTTCACTTTTATAACTTTTTTTCACACGGAAAGTTTAAAAAAGTGTCGTGCCACATGGCTCAGTGCCAAGGGTTCCATCTTACGGAGGTTTGACTGGCCGAGACATGCCGTACTGGGTGCGCCTCATCCCATCTGATCTTGCAAGTTGGACAGATCTATGGGGCGGACGCTCAAATCCAGATCACCTCCCTGGAGCCCAGTGGTTTTTAGAAATCGAAAATTTTTTTTCGATTTTTCGAAAAACCGGATTTTCTGACTAAAGTAGTTTCCCCTTTAAAAAATTTTTGTGACATATAAGGGGGGGAAGTTTCAGACCAGGTGGACAAAAGTTTCAGAATTTCTAGAGTTCGCCGAGCCGGTGATTTTTGACCGGCTCAGTTAAAAGTAGTGGCTCACGGCGCAGCTCGGCTCGGAGAACTCTAAGAATTTCAAATGTTTCCAAAACGGTTGTCTAATGCCTAAACAAGTAGTAGAAGCTAAAAAACACCGATTCGATATT
>JAQGCP010000069.1:0-24520 GCA_034699885.1 Acrobeloides thornei
ATGATTCTATACAATAACATATAGTAGGAGTGGATTGCAAGTGTAGTTTGCTCTATGTGATATTGCTCATCTGTGAGGGAATAAGTAACTTTAAGCTCAAAAAATCTCAAAGAAGCAAATATGAAAGATGCAATTAAAATAGAAATTAGTTTGGAATAAATATCCCTGGGCTTATGGCCAACAGTGTTGCTTAGTTTTCTACAAAGTAATCGATATCTTTCAAACATGAGGGCTAGCATAAGCCAAACATTAAATGTGAACATCCAATGTGAACAAGTATACCTAAAATAGTTTAAGTTAACAGTTCAGAGCGTCTGAAACTTGCAAAAAAATTGCGACTTGTACAAACCTTTATGACCAAATGTCTAGGACTATAGATGTGTAGTTTTTAATGGAGGGTTCGAATCCCACCTGAATCCAATAGTTCTTATCTTTTTTGCCTTTTTAAAAAAAAGAAAGAAGATATTTTTTATAACTAGTTAAGACGAATAAAATGACATCAAAATGATCAAATTATAAAATAGTTTTGGGTTATTGAAGCGAAAACATAAATCATGTTTTCGTTTCAATAACTCAAAACTATTTTCACATTTGATAATTTTGGTATCATTTTATTTGTCTTGGCAAGTTATAGAAAATGCCATATTTCTTTAATCCTAGCACGGATGACCCTATATATTTGGAAAGCGCAAGGTTAAATCTACAAAATACATTAAAAAATTTTAAAGTTGCTTTCCTATAGTCAAAATTTCGAATTTCTGAAAACACTCGCAAAATGTAGTAAATCCGTCATAACTCCTTGTAGGAATTGAATCGAGAGCTGGTTGACCACTCATTGGAAAGCTGAGAACCTGCCCTACAACTTTTATGTGTACACTTAGTGGAAGTTTTCGCTTCAATAAAAAGTTATGTTCCCATCTTTACAACTATTGCCTGGGTTTTTGACAAAGATCGGCTATTTTGACCTTTTTACAGGTGTTTTGAGCCAAAGTGTTTGTCACCAAAAATGTAGCCTAAATTCCGAGAAAAATTTGGGTTTGGTATGTTTGTACCCAATTTTTTGACTTGTGATGAAATTTTAAGTGATATTTCATAACTTTAGCTTGTTTGTATATAAAGCTGGCATAATGAAAAGGAGAAGCTAAAATCTTTCACTCTTGGCAATAGTCAAACTTATTCGGAATACCATCTCAGTTGTTACATGCGGAATTAAAAGTTTTTGGGACCCCCTCAAAAATGCCCAAAAACGAAAATCCTTTTTTTACCCTTCTTTTTTTAACTGCCCTTTTTTAAAGATCTATTCTGCAGAATGAATTTTTAAACAAATGGTATCTTTTGAAGAATCCACTCTAGAATCGACTTTTGAAGAAAATAGCATTTTTTCAACAAAAACCCGTTTAATACTTCCCTATCAACGTTAAGCTAATAGTTTTTCGGAAAGTAGATTTAATGAGAAATATTATGCTGCAAAAATTTTTTGAAAACAAATATTTTAATAAAGGCAAAACCATTATTTCGATCGGGAAATCAAACCCTCGGCCCTGTAAAGTTAAAGTCAAGCACATTACATCTGAACTATGAAGGATAAAATTTTCGTTTTTACATTTTTACAATTAAGTCCCAATAAAAATTTTATAAATTTTTGGACAAACTTTTTTTCAAAAAATTTTTGCAGTATAATATTTCTCATTAAATGTATTTTTCGAAAAACTATTAACGTAACGTCACGACGTAGTGTATCAAATTTTTCTTACCATATCGGAATAAATCTAGCATAAAAATTCGAAAAGCAGTCAAATAGCGTTGGCACGGAATAATTCAAGAAAATTGAAATCAGTAGCAAAATGTCACAAAATATTAAGCAAACAAAATATATGTAAATTCTTGGCAATTTATTTGTAGATATGGTCTTCTTTACTGGTTCGTGCCCTACTCTGTTACTTAAAAATTTTGGGGAATTTTTTGGCGTCATTCTATTTAGTAATTTAGTCTTGAATAAAATATAGATTGTTAATAAGTTAAAAAATATGCCCATCACAGAAATTGTCATTATTATAGGGCCATTTAGCCAATAAGAGAATTCATCAAAGGCATCATTTTCATTATTATCCATTCTGGAATTTTTTGTGACCGACAATTTTAAGACCACTAAAAATTGTAGAACTTCTTTAAATTAAATTTGCAGTATTAAGAAAAAAAAGAAACCGAAAAGGAAACACTTCAATAAAGCAAGGATTGAAAATTTGTTATGAAGTACGTGCTGAGGAAGTGCAAATTTATTCAACTCAGCTTCAAACGTTTCCCATCATGTCTCACGTAGCCATTCCAAGAATTTTAAGAACATCATACTTTGCTTTCTTTACATATCATGTAATCTTCATTAGCAATATATTCATGCATTTAAAACTCAAAGCTTGAATAAAAAAAAAACAGAAAATTACGTCCTTCCTAATAACTATATCTGAATGTTTGCGTGGATACACTTCATACAATTGCCTCAAATTTGGCGGAAGAAAATAGATCTGGTCATTAATTATTTTATTTGCCAGAATTTCGCAGAACCTATTTAATCGAGTAGATATTTTATTTATTAGGATAGATAAATCATTGGGTAAAATTTTTTCTTTTTCCCACATTTGAATGGGAAGCTTCAACTCTTTCTTCTTCTTCTTCTTCTTCGTGTCACTGACGTGGATGTTCAAAATTCGATAACACATTTTAAATACAAAAAAGTTTAAGGGGCAGGTCACGAAAGTGCTTGCCTATATGATTTTTATATGTACTCCCATTTTTATGCGAATTCGAAAAAGCGTAAAAAGAAAGTTGAAAAAGCAAAATTTCTTTGTTATCTAATACAAAACATGCAAGAAAAAAATAATTAAATTTATGTTTTGTGTTAGACAATAAAGAAATTTGCATTTTTCAACTTGTTTGAATTTATTTTCGAATTCTATGGCATATTTGGAACCAAATTGGCTCCAAACGGGATTCGAACCCGCGACTTTGTGGGCACAAAGCCGCTGCTTTGTCACTGCACCACGGAGGCTAGTTTGAGAGAGAAAAAATTTTCAAACCAAGTAATTCTGGGGAAAAAGATTTTCCCAGCCAAAAAAACATTTCTCCAGAATTTCCCAGATTTCCAGAATTTCCCGGAGAAATCTGGATAAATCCGGATTTATCCGGGAAATCTCAACCCTGTTGGTATCCTTGCACAAAAAGTATCCTTTTATGCAATTTGATTTCCATAAAAAGTGGAAAATATTCATCCAGGAATAGATTTTTAGCAAGACTAATCGTTCGGATTTCATTTCACTCAAACGCCCTTTTTTGGAAACTAGAAAAAATCTCAATTTTCTTTAATTAATAGTTATAAAAATTAAAAATTTTTTAATTCCGAGGGGAAAAAGATTTCCCCAGAATTCCCTCGGGGAAAACTGGATAAATCCGGATTTATCCGGGGAAATCCCAACCCTGGTTGTTATGGTATGCCGGAACCGGAATCTAATAGAGCTGAAAAGTTGTGAACCAGAACTGGGTCCCGTTCATTTTATATAATAATTTTATAAAATTTCATCAAATTTTTGGAAATTTCTTATCAAAATGCACAACTTTTGCTTCTATTTGCTCCAAAATACATGTATTTGAATTATTTATATTAAAATATGCTATTTTGGAAAATTTTTCACTAAAGCCTTTTTTTAAACAATTGTAACCAGAACCTGAATCGTAAACCCAAAATCTTCAGGCCGATTTGGAAACCGGTCAATTTTTGGATTCCGGGACATCATTGCTACTAAGATAAATAACCCTTGAGCATTATACTATTTTAGAAGTTTGGATAATTTTGAGTAAAATTTTGGAGATTTTACATTTTGAAGCATCTTGTATTTTTCTGATTTTTGGGATTTGTGCGTAATTTTGAGAATTTCACTCAAAAAGACCGATTGGATCGTATACAGCATTCACTCTTACCCACTACTGAAAAAAAGTTCATCGAAAACGAGCGAAAAATGCCGATTTTCGATATATTTTTTGGGCGGCAACAACTTATGTTACGGTCCAAAGCATATACACGTTGCTTTCGAACCTATGTAGTTTTTTATTTTAAGTCCAATTTAAAAAAGTCGTGTTGTAGATTGTCGAGGAGACTCTCCTCCATAACACTGAATATGGGATTTTTGTGAATCGTCGTTTTAAGAAAGATGTGGAATTTTAAATTTTTTTGTTGAAAAAAGGACCAATTTTCTGCCGAGGGTAATCATGCTTCAAAACCTAAGTAGATTTTTGTTTTAAGTCCAATTTAAAAAAGTCGTGTTGTAGATTGTCGAGGAGACCCTCCTCCATAACACTGAGTATGGGTTTTTTGTGAATCGTCGTTTTAAGAAAGATATGGAATTTTTACTTTTTTTGAAAAAAGGACTGATTTTCTGCTAAGAATAATCATGCTTCAAAACCTAAGTAGTTTTTCTAGTTTACATTTTTTTATTTGCTTTCGTGTTTAAAACATAGAAAATAATCGTGAGTATCGGTTTAAATTAAAACGCATTCTATAATTTTCTATGATTTTTTAAATTTTGAAAAACACCTCATTTTTGGCACAAATTTATGGGTGTTTTTCCGACATGTTGGCACAAACTTTTTGCTATTTTTCTATATGATGAAACATACGTGAGGGGTTAATCTTGCCCACTCAAAATCCAACTCCCACATATTCTATGACCTCTCTATCAACCCAAAAACTTGTGTAGATAAACCCTCTAAATAAACAGAAAAGAACACAGACGATTAAATAAACATAACTGACGATGTTGTTACTCCATTACCCACACTTTTGGTATGCTTTAAAAGTTGATCTGCTTTGATCTTACAAAGAATTTTAATAAGTGTTATGAAAGTGATCTGAAAGAATTTTTAAAACAAACGATATTGGCAAATACAACGTCATTTGATAGTGAAGAATTTTGATAGTGAAGAAATAATTTAAATGCGATTATTATAGTAAAAAGTTGACTCACTTAGTTCTCAATGATCTAGGTCTTGTTTGTTTAATAAAATTATATAAGTCCACAATTAATGTTTTAAATATCATTTAATAGGGGAGTATAAGTGAACAAGGGCTAGAAAACGCGTCGGCGCTAGCCATGTCCACTAAAGGTACTTTTATGATTTTTTTTCTCCTGTTCAGTCGAAGTACAGGGTGTTCAATAATTTACTCCCGTTTTCAAAAATTCATCAAAAATCGAGTTTACATCAGGGATGTATACGTGTACGATTTTCGTGTACGTGTATGTTACTACACGTTTAACGTGTACTTCACGTACACATTCTATCGTGTACGTGTAGTACACGTACATATACACAAATGTTTTTTTCGTGTATTTAATTTTTCATGTTTTTTTCAAAAATTCAAAATTTCGACTAAATTTTTTTAAATTTTTCACAAAATTTTGATTATTGAATAAAAAATGAAAAAATTTAATACACGAAAAAATATTTGTGTACTTATACGTGTAGTACACGTGCACGTTCAAATACACGTTAAACGTGTAGTACAGTACGCGAACGAATCGTGTACTACACGTACACGTAAAATTTCGATTTTCCGTGTAGTAAAATTGAAATATGTTTAGTTTGTCTTAATAACCTTGCTACTGTAAAGGAAATTTTTTAAAACGCTAATTTTACAAAAATACACGTACACGTTACTACACCTTAAACGTGTAGCGTGTAATACACGTTTATATCTCTGCTCTAGGCCCACTTAAAGTGAGTTTTTTTCAAACAATTTTTGCAGCATCATGTTCAGAGCAAAAAAACTGTACCAAAATAAACTTTGGCGCGCTTGACAATTTGAGTGTTAACGTGACCCCAAGGCCGAAGTAAAAAGTAGAAAAAGCGCCGAAATTTTTACAGCAACAAACCCCCAAGGGGTAAAAAGTGACGCGGAACACGCTGGTGCCATTATTTTCAAACCAAAATCTTCGAAAACATGTATTTTTGCACTTTTTCAATAATAATCTTTATACAACTTAACTCAAATATTTTATTTAATAAAGATTATTATTGAAAAAAGTGCAAAAATTCATATGTTTTTGAAGATTTTGGTTTGAAAATAATGGCACCAGCATGTTCCGCGTCAATTTTTATCCCTAGGGGGTGTGTTTCTGTAAAAAATTTGCTTATATCGAGGTTTGATTGTATCACTACTAGATAAAATCTACTAAAAATTGGCATGCGATAATCCTTACAATGTTAGAATTGCTTAGATGATAATATGATACAAACACTCGCACAGCTTCTTGATTTGATGCATATTTATTTTTTTTATAGAATTTCGTATCTACTAGTTCATTCAACTTTGGTCTATTTTTAAGTTTATGAAGACATTTTGTTGTAAAATCTACTAAACTAGAAGAATAATCATCTGTATAGATTGCTTGGATTAGATTTTCTGTACACGAATTTACAATCATCTTTCCCATTACCATTATATTCTCTGGAACTTTAGTAACACTTTCATTATACAAATAAGGAAGCTTTCCATAAACAATTTCTAATAAAGTTATTCCTAAGCTCCAAACATCAGCACGAGTATCATATTGATATGGATCTTGTGGTGTGAAACGTTCTGGTGGCCAATAACATATAGTACCAACAAAAGTGCTTGCCATTGAACCTTTAACAGAAAAAATTAACCCATTTTGCACGAGAGTTCTGGAGAAAAATTTTTATGCAAAAATACTTAAAAATGGTATGAAAATGATATCCGTTTGAATTTTCAAAATACTGTTAAATTTGAGGTATGTCATATATGATCCAGTCGAAATTTTGAGCTATCAAAATTTCGACTCTATAATAAAATTTATGACATACAGATCAATTTTTGTGGTGGGTCATATATGACCCAGTCGTCCAAAACGGGTTAAAGAATCCAACTTAGAATTTAGTCACTCTAGGTGAAAAGACAGTTACCCATGATTCAGAGGGGATCGATCCCTCGCTGTTTTTAAACATAAAAAGATGAACTTTGCACTAATTGCACCATGGAGCTCCAAATTTTTTGGTCGATCTCAGAGGAACAGACTTTAAACCTGAACACTTACTATTTAACATTTTTGATTCACCAAAATCACATAATTTTATTTGTCCTTTTATATTTAACAAAATATTATGTGGCTTAACATCGCGATGCATTATTTTTTTGGATTTACAGTAGATTAAGGCATCCACAATTTTCACAATAATTGCCCCCAATATTACTTCTGGAAAATGATTTCCTTTAGAAGTTGAACATTGATGAAACTTTTGATACAAGTCAATTAGAGATAGATCCATTAATTCCATACAAATCCATGCGTGGTCTTTAACAATACATATTCCATAAAACGTCACGATATTTTCAACATTTCCAAGTTTGTAAAAGTTTTCTACTTCCCTTTTAAGATTTAGGAGCTTTTTTTCCCTTTGATTAACATTATTTAATTCAAATGGTATGTTTATGAATTTAATCGCTATTTTTTTCTTAAATTGTTTATGAAAAAAACTTTTTACAATATGTCGAGATGAAAATAAAGTTTCAGACTCTTGGAAATCATTAAGATTGAATGGCACAGGGCCGTCAATACCCGGAAAATAAAGTTTATTTAGATATTTTTCGTCGAATATACCAGTAAAGTCCATTTTTCACAAAGAACATTTAGCTTAAGTAGTTTTGTATTCGGATATATTTTTACACAAGCAAGGGCTTTAAAAAATCATTAAAGGAACGGTGCACGCTCTAACAATTTTGAAGAACAGATTTTCGTCCCCATAATTAGACTAAATTGCAAATCAGGCAAACAATTAAGAGTTTAACCAAATTTTTTCATATTTTTATTAAATTAAAAATTTTAAAAGCTGGTTAAACTCTTAATTGTTTGCCTGAATGACAATTTAGTCTAACTATTGAAACGAAAATCTGTTCTTAAAAATTGTTAGAGAGTGCACCGTCCCTTTAAACAATGCGTCCCAATTTTCTTGTAAAAGATTTAGTTTTTCTTGTAAAAAATTTTTTGTAACAGAAACGCCCATCCTATTGTGACATTAGGACTAGGGTTGGGAGAAAACAGACTTTTTGGTCTGTTTAAACAGACTAAGTCTGTTTTGACAGACTATACAAGTTTTGACAGACTATAAAATTTTAAGTAAAAAAGTATTGTTTACTGCCTGATTCAATTATTTAAGTGGTTTTGTGATGTTTTCCGGACAGTTTATTCAAACAGACTGGGGTCTGTTTAAACAGACTAAGTCTGTTTTGACAGACTATAAAATTTTAAGTAAGAAAGTATTTTTTACTGCCTGATTCAATTATTTAAGTGGTTTAGTGATGTTTTCTATTCAAACAGATCTCAGTCATTTTTTTACTGAAATATGATGTTATTGCTAAGTTCGGAAAGTAGTATTATTGAAACAGCGTAATTTTTTCTGAAAGCGGTAAATTGTGTTCTCAAAAACATGTTTTCAACATGAAAAATATTAGCCTGTTTAAATAAACCAGAGTCTGTTTAAACAGACCTAAGTCTGTTTAAACAGACTGAAGTCTGTTTGAATAGACTGTCAGAAAACATCACTAAACCACTTAAATAATCGAATCAGACAGTACAAAACACTTTTTTACTTAAATTTTTATAACTTTTGAAATTCTGTGTAGTCTGTTTAAACAGACCAAAAAGTCTGTTTTCTTCCAACCCTAATTAGGACTCCCTCTCGGCGCAGCCCCACAAAAAATTATACTTTGTTATAATCGCTCTCATAAACACCTGATTCATGATCGGCTAGCCAATCCTAAATCAAGATCGATGTTTCAGAATCGGCTATAACATATATATAAAACGATTCTGTTACAAAAAAATTTTTACAAGAAAAACTAAATCTTTTACAAAAAACATATCGTCTTTTACAAATAAAAACTTTTACAAAAAAAACCATTAACACATTAAACAATAATTGGAAAAATCAATATAAAACCAAAACAAAAGGAATCAATTTTGAGTGATAACTAAATTTCATAAGCTAACAAATTGTAAGTGAGAAATAAATACTGATAAAAAATCATAAAATTGTAGGCAAAATCATAAGAGAGACCCTTATGATTTTTTTACTTTTGATGATTTTAGTGGAAATTACCCGTTACCCCCCCCCCCCATAAGTGAACGAGGAAAGTCAATTTTTAACAAAATTAGCAGGGTGGGGGGCAGATAATTTGTTTCAAGGAAAAAATTGTATTTTTTAAGAAAAAATTGTTAAAAAACGTTAAAAATAGGAAAATTTTGTTAAAAAGTTGATATTTTTAAGAAAAATGTTGTTTAATTACGTTAAAAAATAGGTAAATTTTTATTTAAAAAAAGTGTTTTTTAAATTAACAAAAATTAAAAAGCATAAGGGGTACCCTTATGTAATTTTTGGCCGATCTTCGGCTAGCCAAATCATAAGAGGGGACACTTATGTAAATTTTCGGCCTTCGGTCGAAAATTAGCGGGGGCGAGGGATGGCAAGGAATGGAAAATGCTTCAGAATAAAAATTTCAAAATTTCGCTTTCACCAGTCGGTTATTCAAATTGAGAGAATGCATTTGGTATCATTCCATTGCAATGGAATCAATTCCATTACAATGGAATCAATTCCATTGCAATGGAATAGAATTTTTACAAAATTTATCAGAGATTTTTTCTACTTTTTAAAAATGACGTCAAAAATTGTAATTAAATGCTTTCAGTCGTTTTCGAGAATAATTGAATCCGATTCCATTGCAATGGAATGTTACAAATTTTGTATATACTTTTTCTCTATTTTAAAAAACTCAACAACCCGAAATCTTTTTTAAATATTACTCAACACATCATGAAGTTTCTAATTCCATTGCTTTTCCACTCTTTCCATTTTTTTCCATTCCTTGCCATCCCTGATTTGGACCAAAGTTACGACGTTGGGGATGGGGGGGAGGGGGTTAGAAAATTCAAACGTGGGGGAAATTTTTGGAAAAATTTACAAATGTCTTCTTGGAAAATTTTCAAATTTATAGACTAAATTTTAAAATGTATTTTGTGAAAACCCGGTAAAAAAATCTGCAAATTTGGTGAGTTGAAGTCAATCTTTAATCCCGAATTCTTCAGTTACAGTTGTTCAATTGTGACTTTTTAGCATTGTAAATTTTGATAAACTAATGGAAGGTGCATCTGAGGAAAATATTTTAGAAGAAATCCGTAAATCTAAACGCTATTTTCTGGTTGTTGAAAATCTCTTAAATAAAATAGAGATACTTAAAGCATTAGAAACTTATAAAGTATTTTTTTAAATTTTATATAAGAAACGCTTTTTAGATTGATACAATAATACATTTTGCTGCACTATCACATGTAGATGATGGTTATTCAGATAGACTAGGGACTATATATGAGAATGTTATGGCAACTACTAATTTGCTTGAAGCTATGGTTTCATATGGTAGCATTAAACGCTTTATACATATAAGTACAGGTAAAAATTACAAGGCGGGGGAGAATGCAGTACATTACTTGCGTTGAGTCACCTCAAGCAATTCTTTCCCCTCATCGAAATGAAACAAATGTCGACAAGTTTTCGCTTCGGTAACCAGACACAATGTTCAAATTGGATAATTTTGGTGTTATTTTGGTCGTCTCCTAGAGTTATAAAAAATTGTTACAATTTTCATTTTATGAAAGTTTAAAAAATCGATGTAAAATTGGATTTTTTCGCAAAAAGTCTGTATATTGAAACGAAATCTTGCCCTGGCGGGAATTCAAATTTTAATTGCTGATACTCTACTTTTAATGGACTGTCTATCGCTTTATGTGTTTTTAGATGAAGTATATGGTGACTCTAGAGAAAATGAAGCTCCTAAATCAGAGACCTCCGCTTTAAATCCCACCAATCCATATGCAGCAAGTAAAGCATCTGTCGAATGTATTATTCGATGCTATTATGTAAATTTCCTACAAATTTTTATTATTAAACTTATAGTTTTCTTATAAAATTCCTTACATAATGGCACGAATGAACAATGTCTTCGGACCTAATCAATACGAAACGAAGATTATTCCTAAATTTATCAAGCTTGCTTGTCAAGAACAACCATACACCTTACGTGGTGATGGATCAAAAACAAGGTATTGGGTTGAGACATAAACTCCGTGCCATATGGCCCATGTGCGTATCTCCGGAACCATGAAGGCTGAGGCGCTAATTCCAACGCTTTTGCATTTACAAATCGAGTATACAAAAAAACAATACGGAATCGGGCGAGAACTTTCAATCTTTTTTGCCTGAGACCTTTGACTTTTCAAGAAAACGTCTCCTAAATGCAAAGTGTGCCACGATTTCGGGAACGTTGATTTAAACCCACAACGCTAAAAATAAAGTCGCAGGGAACATCGAGAGAAGACGATCGACACCACTTTTATGGCGTACTAGTTAAATTTTATTTTAATCTTAGAAATTGGATTTATGTGGATGATTGTGCTGAAGCTATTAAAAGAGTTACAGAGCTAGGCCGAATTGGAGAAGTGTACAATATTGGTAGTGAATACGAAGTTTCAAACTACGATGTTATGTGCTTTATTCACCAATACGTTTCAGACTTTTTACATAGGTATAAAAAATAAATTGCTTTAAAAAAATTTTACCGCATTTATTCTAATAGGAGCACATGTGCTTTTGTTTTCAACACTCCCTGAGGATGTGCTTCTATTAGAGACTGTGCCTTTATTTTTCAACCCTCTTAATTTTTGCACATAAAACGTCGAAACTTTGCCATTTTTTCAACAAAATTGCATTTTTTTTAAATCCTACTACTATAAACGTATAATGCTTGTATGCCACGATTTTGGGAACGTTTGATTTAAAGTTACAACGCTAAAACTAAAGTCGCAGGGAACATTGAGAGAAGACGATCGACACCACTTTTATAAGGTACCCCTTAAAAAAATTTAACTCCTAATAAAATGTTAAAATTTTAACATTTAAAAAATTTTTGGAAAGTGTAATAACTTCTACATTTTTCACTCGGAGGGTAGAAGTATACTCTAACCCCTCCTAAAATTTCGACTTTATGCTAGGTTGGTTCAGAAAAATTTTTGGTACCAAAAATTTTGACGACTAAAAAAAGGATCAAAAAAGGTCTAAAAAAGCTAACGGCGCGCGAAATGCGCCGTTAGCACTGCTAGCTATCCTCCCTGCGAGCTGCTAGCTGCCCCCCAAAACCGCTGCGCGATGCTAGGTACCCCCTCTCCTAAATTTAAGAGGGGGTTAGGGGGTCTTTAGGGCATGGGTAGAAGGACTGCTCGGAAGGGAGAAAAACCGCTCGGAGGGGGAGAAGAAACGTCATCTCTTCTTCCCTCCTAGCGCGATAGCACTCGGCCTTCCGGTTCTGTCTATTATTTATTTTTATCGAAATTTACAATTTTTATACAAATAAGTGAGCGTCGTTCTATTTTTCACTCCTTCCGCTTTGGGAGGGGGGTGCTTTTATTAGAGACTGTGCTTCTATTAGAATAAATACGGTAACTCATTTTTTAATATAGAACGCCTAAAGCAATTCAAATAAGCGAAATTCCCGAAAGACCATATGATGATCGCCGATATTACATAAGCTTAAAAAAGATTCAAAAAGAACTCAATTGGAATTGTTGCACAAATTTTCATAATGGCCTAGAGAAAACGATTAAACACTATATTAACAAATTTCATGTGCTTGGTAAAGAATTAAATGCTAAAAATGAAGTCTTAGACGCTTATAATTCTCAAAAAGCTATCTTACAAGAAATTTAAATAATTAATTAGTAAGATAATACTTTAAAAATTTTATTATCATTCAATAATTGCTTATAAATATTTAATAAGATAATTTGATAATATCCACTACTATAGGGTGGACTTAAATAACCCGCCCCATTAATTTTAATAATGGTTTTCTTCATAACAGAAATTTTTGCATAAGAAGTGATCTTCTACAAAATTGTTGCCGAGATCACGACGAACAACTTTGTAGATCACTTTTTGTGCAAAAATGTCTGTTATGAAGAAAAGTATTATTAAAATGAATGGGGCGGGTTATTTAAGTCCACTCAGTACAGAGTGCACCAGAAAGAGCGCTTTTGCGATTTTTTTCAAATTTTTTAATTGTCACCAAAATAACCCTATAGGGGGTTTTCTATACGAGAAATCGATTGCGCGCATTCCCAGATCTTGAACACGCTTTGACCCTGTATTAGCTATTTTTGTTTCAATACACACATCTCTTCTTTGATTTAGTTGCAATGTGCGCAATCGATTTCTCTCATAGAATACCCCCCCCCATAGAATTATTTTAGTGAAAATTAAAAAATTTGAAAAAAAATCACCCAAAAATCGCAAAAGTGCCTTTTTTTGGAGCACCCTATATAAACGAGCAAATAACCGCATGTGAAAATCTTTTAAATTTGCTGAGATATTATACTTTCTTTGGGGGGAGGTTGTGTTGAATGACCCTGTACACAATACATATACACAAAAAAGTATTGTCACCAATTTATTAAACAACCTATATATTAAAAATATTTATTGACTTTTCGAAATATTCAGCCTTTCTTTAGTCCATAGATCTTCACGGAATGCAACACCATTTTTTACTGTTATTTTTATCCATTCTTCCAAAAATGTGTCATAGTCATATAAATCTTTGGAAAAATTCCCATATCTAGTTATTTGGCTGTTATAAAATACGGTAGCATTTTCTGATAACAAGTACGAAATCCACCATGCAAATGTTGAGCTTGACGCAGTTATTAGCATTGAATCACAATAATGAACACCCAAACAAAAATCTACGGTTCGTTTTCTAGTTATAGGAATGTAAAAATTTGTAATATTCTGTAAAATTATGGAATATTTTGTAAAATAAAATTTACTATTTTATGGAAAGATATATGCTTTCGAATGAATGTATGGTCATCACCAATAAATAGAATAGATATGTTTTTGTGACCTTTGCGCTAAATAATTTTAATGTCGTACAAGCAATTATTTACAGGGTGGGCCCAAATAACTTCTTTTCGAGAGCCTGGTCCCATGCCACTCAAGGACCAGAGACTGAGGCAGTGGTGTAGGCAAAAGGGTGGCAGGGATAGGTGTTTTTTAGTAGGCTGAAATTTTAAAAAATTCCTAATCATAAGGGTCTCCTTATGTTTTTGAGAAAAATCAGCCTTCTTTGGGGAAGTGCCCCTATCCGATTCTTCTCCCTACGCCACTGAACGGATGCTGTTGTGGTTGTTTTTGATGCTTCGTGTCAATGTCTGCGTTGCTGAAAGAACATCTGAACTTTGAAATAATCTGTTTATTGACATGAAATGCTATGAACTTCGCTTCTGAATCTGGAAAATTTCTACTTCAAGAGAAATTGAAAAATGCTACCAAAAACTGTTCCTACTGCAGAAGATCCGAACGTTAATGACGAGGCAAACTTTTCCTCTAGTGCTTTGGATTTTAAGGAAATTCCGAAGATTATGGCTGAACAGCAAAAACCAAGATAGAACAGCAAAAGGCTCAGGTGAAACAGCTAGATTATTTGTGAAAACCATGACAGCTAGATTATTTGTGAAAATCAAAAACCATAAACACTACCACTCAGCCATAGTGACAGCTTGTCACCATAGCTGTGTGGTAGTGTTCACGGTTTTTGACTATGAACGTTCAAGGTCGAATCCCACTGGTGACCAAATGTTTTTGCCGTAAAATCAAATTTTTTTAATGGGCATGAAAACCCCACAGTTTCTAAACATTTTGCAAATAATCCGCATTAACAAATCTCTTTTTTATCAAAAGATATTGAATTTTTAAACCCCGCTGAAACACTCTATATTTCTAAGAAGAGGAAAATTCGGCCAAAAAGGGAAGGAATAATACGGCCAAATTGGAAGAAAATCTTACTCCGGACAATGGAACTGCTGATACTGCCAAAGGATATTACGTCCTGCAGCATTGATTACTGCTCTTCAAGGTAAGCTTATTACTCCGATTCTTCTTATAATTGACACTCGATTTTTTCCAAATCGAGAACAACTTAGGTGGGATGGCATGTTAGCGATTGAACATGTTCAAACGCCACAATCGTTAGTTAAGGCTTCTTGAGGAGTGCTCTTAAAGGCATCCAACTTCTGCCATCTGAACAATCTAAGATTGAACTGCTTAATTACGATTTACCACTTATGGGTAAGCTGAATAAAAGAGTATGAAAGAGATTGCGTCTTTTCACTTCAATCGCCGAAACTTCCCGTCAACGTGAACTATTTTGCTTTTTGGAGAATAAAGGATTGTTAATTACCCAACTCAGCATCAGAGGCTTCGTCCCTCACGGCAATCCAAAGTCCAGGCCACTTAAGCCTGGGCCCAATTGGGGCCCAAGCTTCCAGCCTGTGAGGAGTCGACGCCCAGGCACTTGAAAAAATCAGTGTATAAGTTATTTGTGTCCATACCATGTAAAAAATTGTAACATACTTCTAAATATTTATATGCAAATTCCAAAGCAGGCTGTACAAAATCTATTTTCGATTCTAAAAATATAGTTCCAATAAAATCGCTACGTCGAATATGAACACATAAGAAATGAGATCTATCATCTCTAATAATTACATATATTTATTTTAAATTTTCCCTTGCCTTACTTAAACCATTGATTGGCTACCGCTTGAACATTTCGCATAATAAGAGGACCACATTCTAAAAGTTTTCGAATTTCTTGCCTATAAGTGTGAAAGTATTTATAAGAATTTAAATAGTTTCCTCCAACTATTAGATATTGTTGGCTAACATTAGAAATCCTAAATTAATTTTTTTAAACAAATTTCTGCACTTGTGAACATTAGGTGTCGCATTGAATATGAATTTTTTTCAAAAAAAATTTTTAACTTTTTTCTTTGGAAATCACCTCTCTAGGGGGTAACTTTATGCGGGGAATCGATTGCGCACATTCCCGAAGCCTAAAAATGCTACACTGATCCCGTTTCAAGATAGCGTACTGAAGCGAGAATGGAAAAAGTTTGAATTTTGTCAACAAACAACAGCCCTTTCCTGATGAACAGTAGCATTTTCAAGCTTCGGAAATGTGCGCAATCGATAAAGTTACCCCTAGAGAGGTAGTTTCCAAAGAAAAAGTTAAAATTTTTTTGAAACAAAATTTAATGCGACATCTAATGTTCACAAGTACCTAAATTTTCATACAAGACCGCCGAAATTAAACATTTTGAAGACCTTTCCAAAAATGCAATTTAAGAGCATGAAATCCGGCACTATTACTTTTTTCACGTTTTTGGTTTTTCACGCTTACTTTTTTCACGTTATTTTTCATGTTACTTTTTTCACGCGTTTTATTATAACTTTTCTCAAAAATTGCATTTTGATGCAGCAGCATGCCATGTATCGCGACAAGTATACAGTAGCGGAAAAAAAGTGTTCCACTCCCAAAAGAGTGTTCCACTGGGGATGGAACACTTTTTTTTCCGCTACTGTAAATCCTGCATAAGAGTGGCAAAAATCATTTGAATTTTTGAGAAAAAATTCAAATAAAAAACGTGAAAAAAGTAACATGAAAAAAGTAAGCGTGAAAAAAGTAATAGTGCCGAAAATCCAGAGGGCCCTCAAAATGCCTTTATGGATCCTCTGCCTCTGAATTGTCTGGAGCTTCAGTAGAGTCTACTAGCTGTAAAATGTTGGGAAGCGGAGATAAAAAAGATATGCCAAAACTTTAATTCCGCGGTCTTATATATTACTTTATTGGGTCATCAAATTTACAACAGTCTACAGAGTAATAGTCAGTCGCATTATGTATTTGATAATTCATCGGAAACTAAAATATTTCAACCAAGATAATTCATAAGACCTGAGAGTATGATAGGAAGGGGTGCGGATACCATTCTTGCGCCTCCTACCATCTTACCTTAATATGTAAATTTTCATGCAAATTTGGAAAAGCTTCCGAAAGCTCAAGCATATATTTCATTTGGTCGGTATCTCGCCCATCTATGTAAATTTTTCGGCCAGTTTTTCGACCAATACCATACTGTGAGGCAAACCTCCAAATCTATTTTTAAAAATTATTATTTATTTTAAAATAATTTTTGTCAACCAGGATGTCAACAATTCCAATTATCGATATCGAACAAAACAAGGCCAAAGGACAGGAATTTAACGTAACTAAAACACTTGCTCCACTGCAGCCCTGTTATCAGCTTATAAAATTTTTAGATTTTTTACTTGATTTCCTAGGCCAGCTGCTAAAGCATGAAAAGAAGTAACATAGCGATTTTGTTGATCCAAGAGCAGTATTGGTCCTGTTTTGATATCAGAATTTTTTGTTTGATCTTGGCATTTTAGTGGCTCTGTATAATTTTTACTAGCCGAGTCATTTATTGTGACCAATAATTTGCTGCAAATAACATTGAATACATTGGCTAAAATTGAAAATTACAGTGTGGTGCAAAAAAAGTTATACGTTTTTCAAATGATTTACATACCAAATGCATTATGCACACTTTTTGCGCCACCCTATATTTTTATGAATTTTTAAGAGACATCTCGAAAGTTCGACTTCCCGCCGCACTAGGCAAATTGAGTATCTAATATGAAATTTGGACGCAAAAGAAACATATTTAAACATTTGAAATGGTATGTAACCTTTAAAAAGGCCAATTTCGGCCCATATGAATGTTGGACGTTACAGTAACGTTACAGGTGTTTTTTAAACTTTAGTATTTTGAGCATATCTCTTGAAGGTTAAATCCAATTTCGATGAACTTGGTGTCGTTGGAAAGCTGGTGATGCGGACTACAACTTTTATATTAGGTGTATGGGTCATTTCGTGGAAAAGTTGTCGAAAAATTAGGATTTTTGTAAAAATCCTGTACCCCCGTGGGGTCAAAAATTCAAAGAAGTGGATTTAGCCAAATACTTTGTTCCGACCGTTTTCTCCGAATTGCTTAATAATTATCTACAACATTCCTACTTTATTTTATGCTTGGTCCCTGATCATATTTCGTTGGCTTAAGACCTTTTTAGAGGCTTAGGAGTCAAAAATTCAAAGGAATCGAAAAAAGCGAAATTTGCCACAATTTATATATATATTCGGAAAATCCATGAAAAATGAAGAATTTTTTGTTTTTACAGTAAATTCTGAATCGTTATAGTTGTCGAGATAATCGCGTTTGAAGTTGGTGATTTTTTAGTTGTGATTTTGAATTTCCCGCCAATCCTTGATTTCAGGGATTTGCGGGAAATTCAAATATAAAACTCAAAAATCGCCAACTTCAAACGCGATTATCTCGACAACGATAACGATTCAGAATTTACTGTAAAAACAAAAAATGCTCCATTTGTGTGTAAAAAATGCTCCCACTGTAGCGTCCAACATTCATATGGGCTGAAATTGGCCTTTTTAAAGGTTGCATACCATTTCAAATGCTTATGTTTCTTTTGTGTCCAAATTTCATATTACATACTCAGTTTGCCTAGTGCCGCGGCAACCCCAAAAAGTTCAAACTTTCGAGACATTGCCTCTTAAATTCAAATCGATGACTAAAATAAAAAATTGCTTCCCTTAATAAAATAAAGGGTGGGCCAAAAAAGTGGCTTTTTTTATTTTTTGGTGCTCCAAAATTTATTTTTCTAAAAATGAGCTTCCTAAGAGTAATTTTATATATATGCGGGGAATTGATTGCGCGCATTTCCGGAGTGTGGAAACGCTTCCCTGAGCTTGATTCAGGGAAAAATTGGTTTTGAAACGAAACTGGTTATTTTTAAAGAAAAAGTGAAAATTGTCATTTTTTGTATCAAGGAATCGTTTTTATGCTTCAAAAACATGTACAATCGATTTCTCGCATTACCCATGGAAGAGTGATTTCCAGATAAAAAATGCAAAAAAAATAACCATTTTCACTTCAAAATCATTTTTCCCTGAAGCAGAGTCAGAGAAGCGTTTCTACTCTCCGGGAATGTGCGCAATCGATTCCCCGCATAAAATTACCCCTAGAGAGCTCATTTTTAGAAAAATAAATTTCCGGGTCCCAAAGAATAAAAAAAGCCACTTTTTTTACCTACCCTGTATATTTAATACATTTTTTGTATTTTAAAATTCATACCTCCAAAAGAAAATTTGCTCAATGAAAATATATATGCTCCAAGTATAATAACAATAATTAAATAAAAAAACTTAATAGTTTTCTGTGACATATTTAACCATTAACATTAATACCAATGTTAGAAAAACATTATAATTTTATTATATCTTAATTTACATTAAAATTTGACATTGAAAAAATAATATGTTGACAAAAAACAAATTTCAATAAACCGATGGGCGGGTCTATATATGTTTAATATTGTTTTTGTAATACACATGGATACTGGTTAAACATTGCGTATTCAATCGATTCTTTAGTGAGTTGAAAGGGCTTTTCATTTGTATCAAAATAAGTTTCAATTAAATTATAGCCTAAACAAATATTTTTTATTAATATTAAAAGAATACCGGGAGCCGAGCGCTTCGTGCTCGGCGTTGTGACTCCGAGCGACTCTCTTCTTTAAAAATGTATTACATTGCGTTGCAAAAATTCCCAAAAAATCATCGAAAACTAGTTTTTCCTTCTCTGTCTAGGGAGATTTTAAGATTTTTATTATATTAATTAAATTTAAGACCCTAACTCAGTCCATTTAAATCCTTTCATGATGAGCAATACTCATTAACCCATTTTTGGGAAGCTTGAAAAAGCTTCCTTGACCCTGATTCAGGAAAATGAGTGTATTGTATTGAAGCGAAAATATGAAACTTTTGGATTTTTCTTCTGGTACCGGTGCGCACAAACGGATTAAATTCCACGCCAAACAACATTGTAGAACATCACTTTTTATGGAAAAAAATTACTAGGTGAAGAAAAACCATATGAAACTCATAATTTCATTAGTTGAACTTTTAGTTATGATATTTCCGAGAACAATAAATCTCACATCGTTTTTCTTCATCATAGAAATTTTTTCATAAAAAGTGATGTTCTACAAAGTTGTTGGCCGTGATCGCAGGAACTGATTGTCGCTCTGCCCAAATGGGTTTGACCAAAACATTCTGTGGTAATAACCGTGAAAAGACTCAATTAAAATGTTAGCTTTTATCCGTATGAGAAAAAACTTTAAAATGGGCATAGGAGCCCCCAAAAACAAACATACACATTCCCGGAGGGGATGCGTTAAATATAATAATAAGAAAAAGTGAATTTTTCCGCAACAATGGTTCAAATCTACCGTTCCTAAAATCGTCTGCACACACAGACATTACATGTTTAATGTAGTAGGATATGTAGTTGTTCTTATACAGAGCAATCATTTTGGTCTGCAACATCAATGTTTTTAGTCATTCTCGCACCCCCTCTAACGAATTTCTATGCGGTTTTTTTAAAATTGTAGCTGAACAATGGCCAAATAAATACTGATAAAAAATTTCGGAGCTAGTGGCAATTGAGGGCCCATGTGACCAGGATGTAGAATCGACTTCGAGGAATCATTTTCAAGTCATATTTTTGCATATTTGTGGCGAATTTTTTGTTATTTTCATACTTACTTTTTGCCTTTAAAGAGGGTAAAAGCTATTGCGGGTTATCGACACGATGAAAAAACCTAAGTAAAAACCGTATTTTCCATCCGTTTTCTCTGATCTTTTTTTCAGTAATAGAGAATCGGTCATGGGCAATCCGAAAATGATGACGGTTTTACCTGAAAATCAGGTTTTCGTGTCGGAAATCAAATTTTTTGAAATTTACGCTATTTTTGAAATTTACGCATCGGTAATTTGACCTTATCTCGGTCAAAATTCATTCGTTTTTGATGATCTTTTTTTAGTTATATGGAATTGGTCATGGGCAATCCGAAAATGATGACAGTTTTGCCTGAAAATCAGGTTTTCGTGTCGAAAATCTAAATTTTTTGAAATTTACTCTATCCCATCGGTAATTTGACCTTATCTCAGTCAAAATTCATCCGTTTTCGCTGATCTTTTTTTTAAATATTCCTCTCGCCAAGCTACATCCGAATCTGTGGTCGTTCATATATTTTGAACAATGGAAAGAGTCAAAGATACACTATTTTTAGCATAATAATAATGATATATAATCAAACATGTGAAAATAAACGGGTCAAAAATAGTGTATTTTTGACTCTTTTCATTGTTCAAAATATATGAACGACCACAGATTCGGGTGTAGCTCGGCGAGAGGAATATTTAAAAAAAAGATCAGCGAAAACAGATGAATTTTGACCGAGATAAGGTCAAGTTACCGATGGGATAGAGTATATTTCAAAAAATTTAGATTTTCGACACGAAAACCTGATTTTCAAGTAAAACTGTCATCATTTTCGAATTGCCCATGACCAATTCCATATAACTAAAAAAGGTCATCAAAAACGAATGAATTTTGACCAAGATAAGGTCAAATTACCGATGCGTAAATTTCAAAAATAACGTAAATTTCAAAAAATTTGATTTTCAGCACGAAAACTTGATTTTCAGGCAAAACCGACATCATTTTCGGATTACCCATGACCGATTCTCTATTACTGAAAAAAAAGATCATAGAAAACGGATGGAAAATACGGTTTTTAGTTAGATTTTTTATCGTGTCGGTAACCCGCAATAACTTTTCTCCCCCTTTAAAAGCAAAAAGTAAGTATGAAAATAATAATAAAAATTCGCCACAAATATGCAAAAATATGACTTGAAAATGATTCCACAAAGTCGATTCTACATCCTGGTCACATGGGCCCTCAATTGCCACTAGCTCCAAAATTTCTTTATTCATAATAATTAATAATAGAAAATAAATTGATGAGAAAAGAAAAAAATTTCGAGATTTTGTTTATATTTTTCTAGATTTTCGATATTTTTCAATTTTTTCTGAATTTTCTATATTGTTTCTTACCAAAAACTATTTCAATCTGTTGATAAAATGGGAATTCTAAAGTGATCTGACTCTTGAATCTCAGCCAGACTAAAGTCATATGATCAAAGCAAGTGCTATTAGGAAGCTCTAAAGTGGTACTATAAAATGCAACTTTTAGTGGCCGAAAAAATTGATTTTTCTCAAATTAGTGCCTCAAAAAATGACTAAAAATTTGAAAAATAGCTCTATAACTTTTTATGGTTTTGAGTTTGACCCCATAGTGTGTTACAAAAAATGTAGCATATTATCCCAGCTTTCTAATGAGCCCTTGATCTAACAAAGAACATTCACCAGGTGATATTCCCAATTTTTTTTAACGATTTTAACTGATTTTATAGGCCCTTGTAGTTACAAAGTTGCTTTTTGTGTGTTTTCAAGAGTCGAAAATCCTGCTCTTCAACCACATTTGTAGTTCGTAGTATTGTAATATAAAAAAACGAACGAACTTTCCGAACACAATATTTGGAGTCGCATAAATTTGTAGTCACAAAATGCACAAAAGTGGATCAATATAACAACATTTCGGAACCATCTCATTGCTGAAACTAAAGTACACCCAGCAAGACACATCTTTTAGGCACTAACTAAACGCACTAAATAAACATAAGGAGATCATTATGATAAAAATATTGATAGGAATTTAAAAGTAGAAGATTTTGCTATGGAAGAAAATAAATATAAAAGTGCAAGATTTTTTTGGCAAATATCATCTTCTTATTTTCCCTATCTAATAATATTTTTTAAAGTTCATTTATATTTTTCTAAATAATAAATGATGAAAAGTGGCATAAGTAAGAAATATTTTTTTGATTAATATTTTTTGATTGAAGGAGTTCTGGTAACAGGAGCGTCTGGTTACGCAGCAACCCATTGTGTTCAACAACTTTTGGCTGGTGGATATTTAGTCAGAGGAACTGTTAGAAGTCTTAAAAATCCCGAGAAAGTTCAACCGCTTAGAGTTTTGAAATTCGCTCAAGAACGACTAGAATTGGTGGAGGCGGATTTGGGAAAAGCTGATTCCTGGCCCAAGTATGACTTTTTTATCTATAGGTATAAGCAGGCCCGTACGTGCATTGAGGCCCGGGGCCCCAAAACCCGAATGAAGGCTGAAAAAACATAAGGGTCCCCCTATGATTTTTTTATGATTTTTTCAGAAATGATCAACAAAAAGGTCCAAAATTTTCCATTTTTTCTACAAAAATTTTCATTTCTTGAGCATTTTCAGCTTAAAAATAAGCGTTTCTCAAAAAAATTTTCGCCTGCGGCTCTAGATTTTACTTCGACTAAAGTTTTTCACCAAAATTGTCCAATTTTTTAACAAAAAATTCCCAAATTTGACATTTTTTAAATCAAAAATTAGTCATTTTCAGCATATAAATAAGCATTTTTCAAGACATTTTCGCCTGCGGCGCTGGTTTTTGCGTTAACTCAAAGATTTCAACAAAATTTTTGTCGAAAATTCCTGAGCGTTTTCAGGTTAAAAATAGGTGTTTTCCAACGAAAAATAGGCGAGTTAAGATGATTTTTGAAATTTTTTCAAACTCTAATGGTCTCTAATTATGATTTTTCATCCAAAATGGCCATATTTTCACTAAAAAATTCAAAAATTTTAATTTTTTTCACCAAAAATCGTCATTTTTTCATCAAAAATTTCCACTTTCAGAGCATTTTCAGCTTAAAAACAAGCATTTCTCAAAAAATTTTTTACCTGCAGCTCTAGATTTTACTTTGACTAAAGTTTTTCACCAAAATTCGCCTATCGGCGAGAAAAAACACAGGTGATTTTTGAAATTTTTTTGAAAAATCGAAAAAAATCATAATATATGGGTTATGTTTTTCCCCAAAAATTTGGAAAATTTTCGGAAAAAACATAAGGAGGGGCTAAGGCAAATTTTTTAAAATTCTCAGGTGGGGCCCCCCAAAACTTCGAAGCTCGTACGGCCCTGGGTATAAGTATAGATATAGATCTATAGGGTGATTTAAAAGTTCCCGATCACTTTGAATTTTTATAATAAACAACATATAACAAAACAACAAAAATTATTCAAAATATCCTTCTTTATCTTTGATATATACGACTGCATTTTGAACAGTTGTATATGGCACATCGAGTAAGCAGAAATTTCACGAATTGATTTCCTTTTTTCATACAGTTCCACTATTGCTGGTCGAAATTCAACCATTTTTGCTAAAAAAATAAATGGATGTTCTCAAACGATCAAATAATAATTCAAAAACATTTTCTAATATAATTACGTTTCATTTGGTTTTTATATATTTGTGTAATATAAAATTTCAAAATGATCGAGAGCTTTAAATCACCCTGTAGATCTAGGTATAGCTAAGAAACCCTAGAACAATACGATTTTTTTAAGAGCCGTCGATTCATGTGACTATGTTCTTCATGTTGCAAGCCCAGTACACTCGCCCGAAGTAAATATGATAAAAGTAGCCGTTGATGGCACTTTGAACGTCTTAAAAGCTTGTGCTAAATGTCATACTGTGAAAAA
>JAQGCP010000070.1:0-24507 GCA_034699885.1 Acrobeloides thornei
AAAAATGGGCATTTTGGGTCCAAACTTCAAATGGCTATATCTCGGATAAAACGTGTGATTTTTCAATAATTTTTTTTTACAAAAAATTCTCCAGATTACCAGCAATCGAATGTGTGGTCGCCCGAAAAAATTTGGTTGAAACTCATTTTTTTATTAATTTTTTTTAAAAAAGTTGGCAAAACCTAAGCCATGGTTAGTGTCCCGGATCCTTATCCACTACACTATCACCCTTCATGTTTGTAATAACATTAATTTTGCTTATAGACTAGCGCTTTACAAAGAAGTCAAAAACAACAATGAATTAAATTCCATTGATGAATTTTTTTAAATAGTGACAAAGCCCATAACTAAAATATTCCTGAAAAAATTTTGATTCCAGCACACTGTTTCTGCGCAACAGTTCCGATACCTCCTTTGTTAGGAAGAGAAAGCTGCATAAGGAGACTAAGGTAAACAAAGCCTAAATAATTTCTTATCGACGTTTAAATGTCCTTCTTTGCAATATGTAATTTCGGAAGTTTCGGCTGTGCACCTCGCCACCTACTAATCAAACATTAAGCGGACATCCAAACTCGATATGTTTAATTTAGATGGTGTTATATATTTTTCTTGCTAATAATAGAATTTGCTATTAAATTTTTAGTTTTATTTTGTGGATTTTTTGAATACAATGAGAAATATGGATCATATAGGCTTTGTGCTACACGTGAATTTTGTGTACGGCTATGATTCTTGTGGATCTTCGGATCTTGAGAATCTTAAGATCTTTTAGAGTTTGTGAATATTTTAGATCTTGTGAATCTTGTGGATCTTGTTAATCTTCTAGAACATCTGATGAATCTTGTGAAATTTGTAAATCTTATGAATCTTGTAGATCTTGTAAAACTTGTAGATCTTGTGAATCTTGTAGATCATAGATCGACAAGGTGGGGGGGGGGGAGGGGACCCCGATGTGGTGGTCCTCCCCTCAATTTTGGGTCCATGAGTGAGTGGGTCAGGGGGAGACTCTCTCCTTGCCGACCTATGTCAGAAATTTTTTTATCTGAAAGTTTATTTAGCTTGAGGTAGTCTCTGACGCCCAATTTTTATGAAACATTTGGTGGTCAATTCCATGAGGTGGTCAATTTCGGGTCTATGAGTAAGTGGGTCAGGGGGAGATTCTCTCCCCTTGCCGACCTGTAGATCTTGTGGACCTTTATTCTAGTTATTAGTTATTATTTCTAAGCGTTTTAATCGAAATTTCTATACACACTTAACCATTTCCTGTTGTTGAACATAAGTACATATTATGATATAATAATCAAATAGCTATCCGCGATCAGACACGCATCGTCTCCTTTCGACTTTATTTCGTCTTCTTCATGTTCTTCTTATTTCTCTACTCATCAAATCAAATCTCCGTCCATACAGCTGTCAATATCTGTCGGCTCCATGTTTGTTAGCAATTATTTAAACTGGTTCCTTCGGAAGCATTTTTCCACACATTGAGCAGATCATCAACGGGTTTTTTATCTCAAATATTTGATATCGATAAGTTTTATTGAGGCATAATTAATGATTTTACTATACTGAATCGGGAACTTCTGGGTGGTTTTAGACATATTTTAGTCGTTTAGCAAAACGACTCAACTACAATACCGCCCCCATTCCTGGGTCTGGCTACGCCACTGTAAAGCGCATAAAATTTTATAAGGTGTCTGAAGTTTCTTTGATTTTTGTTGAAAAGTTTGCACTTTGCAGAAATGAGTGAGTCAATCTTGTTTTGATTTTTTAAATTTTTTGTTTAATCTTTATTTCTGCACCCTTAAAGGTTTAAATATCACTTTTTTGTATTTGACAAGTTTACAATATTGGGTGTGTGCGAGTATAAATAGACAGGAAATGATCAAAAAACTTTGTATACATTGTTGGTCATTCGACTGAAACTTCCAATGGTATTGTAAGCAAAATTTTTAAGAAAAGGCTAGGCTAAAAAATTCTCGATTGATTTCTAAGCAGTTAATATAATCTTTACTGAAAATTTCAGAATTTTGAATCTAGACTTAGAACTCATTCCTTTAAAATGCTTTATCACTGAGATACATCATAATTTTTGCCCTCGTGGGATCGAACCTGAGGGCCCAACAGTGCTTAACTTGCCAGATCGGATGGGCGGCTTGTATGCAACTTTTTTTGCTCGACCACTGAAACAGACTATATAGGCTGTCAAAAACTTGGCTTAGGAACATTCTATATGCACATCCATCTTTTTAATGCACATGGTCCGGTAAAATAAACTAAATAATACTAAAAATTCCAAAACTCCAATTTACAACCTCAACAAAACCCTCCGTTATTACGCACTAAATATGACCTTTGCATGAGGTCCGTATTCCATGGATTATGCGGCTTTGCGCGCTGTACTTTTTCTATTAAACACGACCCGCTAATCGCAAATTTCTATCCCCACGGGTGGCGCTTGAGGTGCAATCAACTAACTAACCTACCGAAAAAGTGCGCGCTCGTCCGCTGTCCTGCTGATGCTGCTGAAGTACATATATTACCTGGTGTTGCTACCTGAGCGTATTAATTTGAGTGACAGAGCGCCTTTTTGGTAGTCAAATCACTGTTCTCTTTGTTGTCGTTTTCACTCGGATACCCTTTCCACGCCAGATATAATTATATGCACGCTTCATTTGTGGATTGTGCCATTGATTGTGGAAGAACCTGTCTATAATTTGATTCTTTTTTTCTATATTTTATGGATTTCTAAAGATTCATTATATTTTTGTTTTTATAAAAATTTTAAAATGCTTAGTTTTTATAATTCTCGGCCTTATTATTCATCAACTTTACCTAATTTTTATTATAAAGGTAAGAAAAATTTTAACTCAATTTTAAAACGTTTTTAAAAATATTTTTTGTGGTACTTTTACAGGCAATTTGTAAAAGTACGACTGTGCCGAGCACGCCAAACGGGTCCCAATTAGGCCTAAGCCTACGCCTAGGCCTAAGCATAAGCCTAAAACCTAAGCCTAAGGCCTAAGCCTAGGCTTAGGCCTAAGATTAGACTTAGACTTAGGCCTAAGCCTACGCTTAGGCATAGACCTAGGCCTAAGCCTAATTGGGACCCGTTTAGCGTGTTCGGAGCCCCGTTTGGTGCCCTGTTCGGCGTGTTCGGCGCAGTTGTACTTTTACAAATTGCCCGTTTACAGGGTGTTGCAAAAAAAGTTCCACTTTACCATTTTTTCATGAATTTTGGTCCCAAAAATCATTTTCCTAAAAATGACCCTATTAGGGGTAATTCAATGCGGGAAATCGATTGCTCACATTTCCGAAGCTTGAAAATGCTTCCCTGTCCCTGATTCAATGTCAGTATATTGAAGCGAAAATAAAATTGTTTAGTTTTTTAATGTTAAAATACTCATTTATTGAGTTTTTCGATGCGAGGAATCGATTGCGCGCATCAGGGAAGTATTTTCAAGCTTCGGAAATATGCGCAATCGATTCTCCGCTTCGAATTACCCCTAATAGGGTCATTTTAGGTCCAAAATTCATGTAAAAATGGTAAAGTGTATCCAATTTTGGTACTTATCACTTCCATCTTGGGCTAGCCCGTTCAAGGCTAACTAGTACTACCTGCTAGCCCGTTCAGGGCTAACTAGTACTACCTGCTAGTCCGTTCAGGGCTAGCTAGTAACTCAATACTTTTGAGGGGCTGGAACATCCCTATTTTACAAGTGAGGGGCTGAACACTCCTATTTTTAAATAATTTTCATCGATCTTAATTGTCATTGATACTTTATTTTTGTGGTTTTCATTTCATTTCACTAATCGCCTTTTTTCGGGTCATAAAACAATGCACTGCCAGTCATTTCATCCGCGTTGAAAACTCCAAAAGTCGCGGTTTTATTAATGAATTAACTGACATCGATTCTACAAAAAAGGGATCATCTATATTTTCAACTTTTTTATATCAAAAGACTCCGTTTTCCGATTAGTGGCGTTTTTAGATCGTGATCTATTTTTAATCGTTTCTTTATTCGGTCTTGTAGATGGTATAAAAAGTCATAAGTCTTGAAAATTAGGATGAGTCTGAAATCACGTAAGCAGTGTTTTTGGGAGCAAATCAAATGACTTTTATGCTTTAAAAAAAATTTGGACAAATTTTACAATGGGGTTTACGTCCATTTTGCTAGCCTAATAGATAATCTCTGATACTTTCACATCATTCGAACGATGAGACCACTTTCGAACATCTCTTTCCAACAAAAAAAACTTGTGCGCCTTGTCGCCGCACCCAATTTTAAGATTTCTTTCATCAATCGATGCTTACAAAAACAACACTTTAGCTAGCCAGTTCATGTAGCTCTGTACATATAAGACTATTTTCAAAATATTCGCACGCTCAAGCCTTTTTAAACTATGCGCTTCTTTGGATGCAGTTAGTGACTTTCCTCTTCATGCACTTAAAAGTTTTCTGGCGATGACCACTTTGAGTGCTTCTCAAACATTTTCCGAATCAGTCTGAAAAACTTTTCTTGTTTCTATCGAATTTTGTCTTTTATGAAAGGTTTCGGTTTCGTCTTGATCTTTTTTATGATGTAAATCTTTGGATCAAATGTATTTTTATTTTTCGTTTATGGGATAGGGTATTTTTCCTATGATGGTAATTCGTTTGCCTCTACATACAGCTCTTATATAAAAACATTAGTTTTTTTCTATTTTTTCTTGTAAATGCCTCTAATTTTTACAATTTGGCGTCCCGATATTTTTACAATTTGGCGTGCCAATTCTCTAGTACTCTCATCTCTAAGAATTTCTCCGTAAGCCCAAAGGCCTTTACACAATGATGAGGAATCACGCATGACGATTTGTTATGAGGATTTTTCGTGAGGATTCTTCATGAGAAAAATGTATGAGGAATTCTCATTGAGCATTTCCACAATGATGAGGGTATCAAAAATTACTTCATAATTTTTGATAACAAATTTTATTTTTTGAATAAAAAGGACGACTAACAAATTTTATTGTTCGAATAAAATAATAATAACATACAAATATACGCAGTTTCCTATTAAAATGACTATGAGTTTCTTTATGAATATCTTCATGAGGATTCCTCACTATTGTGCAAATACACATGAGGAATCCTCATGAAAAAATTCTCTGAGGAAATCCTCATCATTGTGTAAACACCGAGGGTAAAAAGAAGAGACTATTCTCAAAAAATTTTTTTGTAAATCACTTTTCTAGGGATAATTTTATGCGAAAAATCGATTGCACACACTCCCGAAATTTGGAAGCGTCATCTTGACCTGGTTTAGATCACTAGGGTCTCTCGATACCCCCTCCCTCGGGGGGGGGGGTATCGAGATTACCTAAGCCTAAACTTGAGCCTATGCATAAGCTTAAATCTAAGCTTAAGATTAAAAGCACAAGCCTTTAAAGACATTTGTTTTTTTTCTATTTTTAAAACAATTCTTTTATCTTGTAAATGCCTCTAATCTCTAAAATTGGCGGGCCAGAAATTCAGGTAACCTTGAGAATAAGTGTCACAAAAACAGGTTCTCTGGGAAAAAAACGACCTTCAAACATTTTATGCCTTTTTTAAATAATGGGGTCTAATAAGACCTTTAAATTCTCAAGCACATATTTGTAGAATATTGATACATTTTATGGCTTTTCGAGCACATTTTTTCCTATAGCTAGACCACTTGAATTTTACCCTTTTCGCAGCACCATAGATCTTTCCTTCTATTTTTTCTAATATTTTTCACTTTTTTCTTTGCTCACTATTTGCTTCAAACATATGCAAGCTCTTTAATAATCATAAATTTGATACCCTATTCAAATTATTGAAAGCCGGAAAGGTATTTTATAACTCAAAGCGTCCGGTTTAAATAGAAAAAATCTTCTTCTTCCGTTTCACATGAGGCAGAAGAAACGTGGGGCCATCATTGAGCCAACGGCCGACTCGTCGAGCCGATGGATAGAAAAAAAGAAAAGCGAATTGGGCCTGAATTGATGAGAGGATACCTTATTTACATTTTGGCCACGCAGTTGTATGTTAGGAATAGGGCCTAATCGGATTTTTTGAAATGTTATGAAATTTATGTAAAAATAATTTGTTGTATAATTTTTGATTTTTTTTACTATTTTCTTTACTAGTCGAGTGAATAAGGGGAGAAGGATATAATTTTATTTGCTTAAAAATGTGAGGAATTATAAAATTCCCGTGGGTTTTATAAAGTTTGGCCATTTAATAGCACTCAGAGTCGACAAAAAAGGTTATCGGCTGGGGGGAAGGTCCAACATGACGTTCACCTCTCTTTCCTCTACCTTGCCCATATATGTAGCTAGATGAATTTTTTATGGAGTGGATTCCAATTTCTATTATTCATACAAATATTGTTTTCATCTTACCCATCACATTTTAACTTTTGACCAAATTACAGTCAAACCTCTCAATAGTGACCCCCCTCCCTCGAGAAGGGATCACTATTGCCGGGTTCGGTGCAGTTACATGCAATAAAAGTTGACTGATTTTGCAATAAAATCGTGTGTATTGAAAATATTGGCAGAACATCAGGTTCAATCGCTTCAATACACACAATTTTATTGCAAAATCAGCCAACTTTTATTGCATGTGGGGGTCACTATTGAGAGGTTTGATTGTATTATTTTTCTTGCTTTTCAGCACATACAGATCATTTTATTCGAAAAACAAACAATCCAAAACGCTGAGGATTACGCCATGTTAGCCAGTTGAAATTTTTGAGAAACAAATTCACAGAAGCATCGAGCCTAGTCAATTCAATAGAGAGTTTTTGGGGGGTGCATTTGTTTACTCATAATCGTTGCTTGCGCAAAAATAGCGATAGAAAAATAAGATAGAGAGAAAAAGCTCGATCGTTTCAAAAGATAAAAGCTTAGCCGGACATAAGACCTTTTTGTGTAAAATTTTGTTGAATGATGTGATGTAAAAGTGTTAGACTTTGAGTATTTGGAAATTTGGTTGGGTTTTTATGTGATTTTCATTAGTTTGAAATAAAAATTGATCTAGCAAAGCAAGGATTAAGACTAAGCCAAGTCTAAGCTTAAGCCTAAGCCCAGTGACGTACGCAGCCAATTTTCAAAAGTATCGCATGGCTAAAAAAGTATCGCAATCCTTTGCGATCCCCCTGAGTACGCCCATGCCTAAGCCTATTTCTAACCTTAAGCCTAAGTCTAAACTTAAGCCTAAGCTTAAGCCTAAGCCTAAGCATAAGCTTAAGACTAAGCCGAAACCTAAGATTAAGCCTAAATCTAAACTTAAGCCTAAGCACTACCCTACTCTACCATAAGTCGTATCACTTTTGATATTTTTTACTTTATCATATCATATCACTTTTGATACTTTTTCCTTTCCCACTTTTACAATTTTATACTTCTTTTTTAGGAACGAAAGCGAAAAGTGGCTCGGTCGCCGATCTAAGGCCGAACGGCCATCTTACGAATAATCCAACTACGTATAATTGTAACACTATTTCAACTTCGACTAGTGCCATTAGTGGTTTGAACTATAGGTCTCCTCTGATTAATCACAGAGGACGCTTGAAGGAGAAAGCAAAAGTTGACGAAGCTATGTCTGCACTTGAATGTGAAATGTTTGGGATGATGGGAAGGCTACATTTTGAAGTCAAAGGTAATAAATTATGATGCCTAAAAATGCCCTATACCTAATCATCAAAACAAATTATAAAAAAATAAAATTGAATTTTTTGAAATTTCCATCAAAATTTTATACTTGGTTTTTTTTACAAACTTAAAAATGTCAAGAAACTGCTTAACTGGCATTACTTTTTAGCCATCGTTGGCTTTGCTCGCCTAGCCTCCGGAGACGTCTTTGAAATTTCGGTAAAACATGGCATCCAAAAATGGAAAACCCGAGGCAAAACCCAGCCTGACAAGACCCAAAAATGGGAAATGATCAACACCGTCTTAAACTGTCAACCAGATGTCCCTGTAGTCATCAAGGTACACTTACATTACTCCTTTTATAAAATCCCAAATTTAGGTCTCCGAGGTCAAATTTTTCAAATCCCGAATCTTAAATGAAAGAAGCTTTGATCCAGTGCACTTTTTCTCAACTCAACCACAACTTGTTACCATGAATTTGAACACGATTGGCACTATGAAATTGCAACTTGTCGTAACATGGGTGTAAGAAAATATAATTTTTGAATTTTTAAAAAAATATAAAATTTAGACCTCTTTTGACATCAAAAAGTCCAATGCGAGGCTTAAATACATCGCAAAGTGCTCAAGGTTTGAGAAGCCACTCTTCTACTTTGAGTGAAGCAGATAGGATACATGGTTTACATGGGAGGATGAAACCAAGTGCTTCTTTGTCAAATGCAAAATTAATGCAAGGTGAAAATTAGACTTTAAAATATTGGGTCGATCCATAAATGCTTTCGGACGTTGCTTCGAATCTTTACAGAAATGAGAGACGTAGCTAGGGGAGGCAATACGGGCAATTACCCCCTCTCCCTGAAATCGGCTGAAAGTCGAAAAAATGCGATTTTATAAACCATTTTCCCTCGAAAAATTGGCATTTTTTGATCATTTTTTGGTAAATTGCCCCTCCTGAAATGAAATCCTGGCTACGCCACTGTCTCGTGAGTTTTTCTAGGCGGGAAATCGACTGCGCGCATTTCCGAACCATGAAAATGCTTCCTTAGTCCCTGATTAGGGAAGGGGTAGGTGTATTGAAGCGAAAATGAACTAAATTTCGGATTTTAGCCATAAAACTTGCTGTTTGGGGATTTTTCTAGGCGGAGAATCGATTGCGCGCATTTTCGATGCTGAAAAATTACTCTGACATATATATCGACCCAATAAAAACGTTAAGCATTAAAATTTTAGATCCCGATCCCACTCCTCCTCCTCCAAAAATCATCTTACGTGAGAAAAAACGTGGCCGCCCTTCAAATGCCATAGAAAGTCAAAAAGAAAAATGGCGCTCTTCTACCACTATCTTAGATGATGTATACAAGGACATTGCAAAAAGTATCCCCTCACTAGACGAGGTAAGAATCTACTCATTTGTTCAATCCATAAAAAACTTCTTTAGGTCGACCGCCTTGCCTCTAAAAAATCCAACCCCGCCCCAAAACCTCCACATTTCCATAAAGCTACCGCATCCGAGTCCGATATGAAAGAATCTCCAGCAACACTAGGCTACACTTCTGCAGCTAAAAAATCGTCATTGTCAAAAGATTGGAATCGCTCAATTTCAATGTCGCATTTGGCTTCGATTCAAGAATCCGACACAACACCAGTAAAAGAAGAGTCTAAACCAAAACCTTCGAGTTTGAAGAAAAATCGTTTCACCCCTCAACTTGTTCCAAGCTCAAGACCCACGGATTCAGATGATTCTAGTGAAGGTGGAAGAAAACCGGCGCCAATTAAAATTGAAGGGTTGAAGAAAATTGATGGTTTATTAGAGTTGGTCGATGCGCTGAGAGTTTATTTGGGCAAATTAAGAAATGCTGAGTATACGGAATTGGCTGCTTTTGAGGCGATTATGCTGAATTGGGAAGCGGTGCTCAAAGTAAGTCCAGCTATACACTCCAGTCCTGGACCAGTTTAGACCGTGGGCACAACAAAAAAGATAAAAATTTTAATTTTTTAGCTAAATAGAGCAACGATGCTAGAAGATCATAGAATTGCTAGAGGAAATTATGGAAGTAGGCAAAGTGCCGGGGCAAGAAGAATTGCTAAAAGAGCTAGTATGTATAATCAACATTCGCCTTCAACTGGTTCGGATGAGCTAGATGACAATGTTTTGATGCATTCTGGTGATCAAATGTAAGAATTTCCAATTATTGGGTTTACCATAATTTTCTGGCTTTTGCTATTTGCAAGGAATCTTTACAAAAATGACTCCTTAGGGGGGTTTTCTATGCGAAGAATCGATTGCTCGCATTACCAAACCATGAAAATGCTGTCCTGACCCTGATTCAGGGAAGGAGTTGGTGTATTAAAGCAAAAATCTGGTTATACGTATCACAATTTAGTTCCGAAAACGACAGTGGCATCGATTCCTTACGCCAACATGTCTCACCATACAACACCCACACCAACGGCTACCTCAAAACACAAACTGAGTTTAACACTGGCTTTGGCACTACTGGACGACCTGCACCAGGCTCCGGCCCCGGTCCCGCTGGCTCTGGCTCTGGCCCAGCACAGCGAAGATTTAAACAATTCCGAGAGCGCCGAAAATCTCTTGGCATTGTCCTCGACTCTATGGTACCAACCGAATATGAGAGAATGTTCTTGAACTCCGATAAATTTTGGGAACCAGATCAAAACGAGATGAGTAGCGCCACAGCGGCTTGTTTGGAGCAAATGAGTTCCACTGCAAGTGGAAATTCCGAGGTGGATGATTGTTTGAAGCACCACTTGAAAAGGGCTATAATTTCGCTAAAGGTAAAATAATTAAGGGAATCAAAAAAGATAAAAAATTTTTTAAAGCAATTGAATAAAATCCATGGCCCCTTGGAGTACAAAATGACAGAAATGTTATGTCGGATGGAACAAGATACTGTTGCGTTGGAAGAACTTTTGCATATTTCTGATTCCTTGCCTTCTTTGCCTAATATTACTAACTGTAAGTTATTGTTGTGAAAGAGTAGAATTCCCCCATCCCTGCGAACAGTAGCGGTTCTGGGATTTCATTTGGGGGGAGAGCTAGGTAAAATTTCATTTTTCTATTGAAATTTGGCCGAAAATGCCATTTTTCTTAAGACATTTCGTTTTTGGGGCATTCTTTCCAGGTGCCTGGATTCACCATTGCTTACGGAGGTCACTCCCAACCCTAGTGGAGGTGTTATGGTGAGAGAGAAGCGAGAAATTGCCCTCTAAAATGGAAATAATGAAAATTTTTCTAATGGTTTCCCTTATGATTCTGATGGGCAAATTTCAATTAAATTTTTATCAGATCTAATTTTTAGTACTTGCCGACCTTGGAGCCAATTCAGAACTTCAAGAAATTTGGCTCTCCACTAGTTACCCTATAAATGTCTTCCTCCTGGTTCCCATTGAACATTTACGCCGTCAAATCAAAGCCTATCTTATGCCTATAGTTGAAGCTAGATATCCAGAACTTGTCAATAAAGGTAAAATATAACAGCATGTTTTTCTCAATGATGGCCCAAACCGAAACAATTGTTCTTTTCAGTCCCACTCAAAATTTTTTACGGTTGCGGTTCCAACCAAAATTTTGTTATACTTCGGTTCCTGGAACCGGAACCAAAAACGGGACACACTACTTTTTCTCAATAAGAATCATTTTTAGTCCTTGAAACAGTTATGTCGTTGCTAACAAATGTTGGAGATTGGGATCCAGAAAAAGTTTCACTTTTCCAATTTGTCAGTTTATTCCGAGGAAAACATCTAACGCCTTTTATTGAAAATTTGGCACACGAAGGTAAGAAAGAAATTCATTTTTTCCTTGATAACCCCAAATTTTTAGCCTGGATAACCTCAAATTTGATGTCAAAAAAACCGTCGGTAGTTAGAGAAGTTATGGAAAGGTTAAGAAATGTGCCTGTTGTACCGCCATTAGAGAGTCTGAGGCATATTGGTTTGGTTTTAATCAAGGATTTGCCGGAGATAAACGAATCTGTTGGTAAAGAATTCAAAATTTTTTAAAAAGTTGCAAAAAATTAATTTTTACGAAATTTCGTGCTCCTCAAAATTACTATTTTAATTTTTTTTAGAAAAATATCTCCGATCGGCATGTAAAGAGCTAAAATCCGACCTAACCGCATGTTATGTCTGCCTTTTGGAGCATAAAGATGAACAGAGTAGAAGAGGAGCTTGTCGAGCTCTAGCTGTGCTTCAAGTAATTTTTACCTTGTTGTGTTAGTATGACTTATATACCCCACTCAAAAATTTTCAATTTTTAACCAAAAAATCATAATCTTTTCACCAAAAATTGTCATTCTCCGAGGATTTTCAGCTTAAAAACGACAATTTTTCTGTTCTAAGCATACATGTACAGTAGGAGTAGGACCGACCCCTTAGATGATGGATGGATGAACTTGTAATGTTTTTCGTCAACTTAGATGGATGAATGAGATTGAGATTTTTTTCAAAATTTTGTCAAAATTATCTTGATTCCTCCTTATGATTTTTCGCACAATTTTAAAAATTCCCGATGGATGAGTGGTGGGATGGTCCTCCCTTTGAATATGTGTGATCCTAAGTCGTACAGTCAAACCCCTTTAAGCTGACCCCCTCCTGAGGATTTTCCTGCCAACACGACCACGCAGGGATGCCTACGAAAATTATAAAATGAAATCAACAAATTACAGTCAACCCCCTTTAAGCTGACCCCCTCCCGAAGAGGGTCAGCTTAAAGGGATTTGACTGTATATAGTACCGATTTTTAAAATTTTTGCTTTTAGCAAGAAAATGTCTTTGATTTCTTAAAATTTGTTGTCACTGAAGATGATTCGAAAATCGTTAGAGATGAAGCTAGAAAAGCGCTAGATCAGCTAGGATGTTTATACCATGATTATGAAGAAGTTACAAAAATTTAAAAATTATAAAATCTATGTTAAAAGAGATGTTTGTACGTATATGAATTGATACAATTTATTTGCTATTTTTTATCATTAAATAAAGATATTTTATAAATCATATATACAGGATGGCCTTAAAATTCTATCACAACTTTTATTTCAACATCGTATAGATCCTCCGAACCTAGATTATCGTTATTTGCAATGGAAATAATTATGGAAGCGGAAATTGCCTGAATCAGGGACAGGCAAATTTTCTTCGAAAATGCTCGTAATCGATTCTCTACATAAAATCACCCTTGATAACTTTGATCCAAAAGTTGTTTTTTAATTCAAGTTTGTACGACGTCGAAAAAAAAGTTGTGACAGAACTTTAAGTCCACTTTGTATTGGGTAGTTCAATAAATAATAAAGTACTTTTAGCATTCGTTGAATAGTAGAGAAAATGACTTCCCGGACCCCGGGAGTTTTCTATGCAAGAATTAGATTGCGCGCATTGGAGGACCTTGAAAAAATTTTTCTTGACCCTGATTCAGGGAGAGGGTCAGTGTATTGAAGCAAAATGGACTAAAATTCAAATTTTCATCGGAAATTCGTCTAGGTTTTTTAGGCGGGGAATTGTTTGCGCGCATTGCTTTTTTCCTTAAATGGTTTTGTCTATGGGAAGGAGAAGTTTTGGGGCATTTGACTATGAAGAAAGCTTAGTCATCAATAATAGAAAATTTCAAAGGTTCTCAAACTTGAATACCAATTACTAGTCATAAATAATTGATTATTTTATTGAACGGTTACAATCCCAATCACTTCACCACTATCTTCGTCCATCACATAGCATCCATGCATAAGAGTAAGCACAGTCAAGCGGAAACTATTTACATTTCCTTCACCAACCAGAGTCATTCTACCATTCTTTTTAGGGTTTCCGCCAACCGTCATGATCAATTTGTTATCACCGGGTGCATTCTAAAACAATGAAAAAATAGTTGAAAAATATCCAAAACAACTTCGACAATATATGCCAAAATTTTCTTATAGTCATTGGCAAAATTCTTTTTGGCATCTGTAACAATGCGATGGATCTCGGGTTTGTCTTGACATGAGACTAATTTTTGGGCTAAATCCATGCTTGCCGCTAAAAAATTATTTTATTTCTACCAGATTCAAAATTTTTAACAGAAAATGTTAAGCAGACGCCCGAATTGAGCAAATTCGATCCCGATAGAAGTGATTCCTTTTTATAGCATTTAAAAATGATGAAATTTTTTGCACTCGGTTATAAAATTTTGAAGATGGAAAAGGATCATAAAAGTTTTCTTATCTCAACTTCAATTTGTTGTTGTGATTGGCACCATAGGTGGATAGGGGGTCCACTAGTGGATCCCATCTTTCCGCAAATTTCGAAAATTTACATAGAGGACCCCTTATGATTTGATAATTTTTGACCCCACCCCTAAAATTTTTTCTGAAACGTGGGCTCCCTTTTTAACCTATGATTGGAGCTACTTCAAGGTCAAAATTAGCAATCAATCATTCGGTGACTATCATGGCGTAGTGGTTCGAACGCTTCCGAGGAGCTCGGCGCTAGCAATGTTCGGTTCCCCATTGTTCCAAAAGATTTTGCAGGAACTTGTGATCGATCGGCGATCACAACAATTGTTCAAAACTACTTACTATTAAGCAAACTATTGCCTAAGCCATCAGAGTTCACTGTATAAACTGGCGCTGCTTTTATTTGCCCCACAAGAATGAAATATAAAGTTAGAATTGCCGATAAGCTTTTCATGCTAAAAACGTTCTAAATATAAGATTATATATTGGCACATTTTATCGACACAGATTGGTTCTCCAAAGAGAATTGTAAAAGAGATTTTAAAAAACACTCTGAATTCTATTGAAGTATTTGTTTAAAACAAATTCTTTAAAACAAGAAGACCATATGGACATCGACAGATGCGATTTTTATAAATAAACTTCAATTGTCTGGCTATACTTTCAAATGCACTATATATCTATTCATAGTATATAAAATTATTCGAATGGTCAATCTCAGCACCATAGTCTATTAAAATAATGAACAAAGAGATTTGAATAAAAACTTTACCTAATTTTACTTCATCTAAGGGGGCATTCACACACGTGTACAACCCTTCCCGAATTTCGGGGAGGGGGGGGGGTGGTCGCCCGCAGGCCAAAATGAGTTTTGCGGGCGACCCCCCCCCCCCCGAATTTCGGGAGTGGGGAGGGTCGCCTGCAACCCACAGGCCAAAACAAAAAAAACTACCCCTCTCCCCCTAACTTGATTACGTAACTTGCAAATTTTGCGTAAGAGACTCATTTCGCCCGCAGAAAGTTAAAATTTCGGGGGAGGGTGTCTGTACACGTGTGGTCATTCACATATTATGTAATTAAAAATTTCACCTTTTTAGACTCTCCCTCCCCTATGTAGCCAAAAAGTTTGATATTTTAAATTAAGATGTTTTATTCTATGAGTCATTTGTTCGAGATTCAACAATTAAACATCAGTAACGACAGTTGACTAAAAATTGATGTTTGGTAATTCGATGAAGTGATTTGGAAAAATCAAATCAGGTTAATGAGTAAATCTTATTTCATTTTCGTTATTTTTAATGGATCCGAAATGGAAAACTTTGAAGAGGAGGATAAACAGATAAAAGGAAAATCAAGGAAAAAAATCAGTGGTGGCGCCAAAAAAAGATGGGAATCCGGTCAAAATGCGCAATGCACATAAATGAAAAAGTGCTCCACCCGGAATATTGTTAAAAGCTTTTGTTTTGTGCGCAGGATATAAGTCTGATGGATTTCGAGGGTTCAATCAATTGTTATTTGAACACAATTAAGGTTCCATTTTTCGTTTCAGTGTTTATGTTTAAAAAAGAGTGGGTTTAATGATAGAGTGGTAAGTTTGAACCATAGTTTACCAGTGGGGGGGAGGGGTACACCGGCCCTCAGGATGATGGATGAATGACTATAAAGGCGAAAGGTCCGAGGATGAGTGGTGAGGGGGTTACTGTACCCCCTTTGGTGACCTATGTTTTGAACCCTAGGCCCGGTTTCAGAAATAACTCGATTTGACCGAGCAGGGGGTTGCGGCCCCTGCGGCCCGCAGAGGCCCACTCGAATCTTTTCTGGAATAGATCCACCATGTTAAAAATTTCTAGATGAAAGTTCAAACAGTAACATTTTTTGCCTCTTCTCTAAGCGGCATTGTACTGATAATATGCTTATTTGCCATGTGGCATATTCACACGAATGTGAAGAGCATATGGGCTGAACTTAATAATGAAATGGACGAATTTAAAGTATTTCTCAAAAAAAGAATTTTTTTAATCAAATTTAGGTCTTTACCAATATCTTATGGCGAGATATAAGAAACCTTAGTGATAACAAAAAGGCTGTACGAGCAAGGGCAAAACGTGGAGACCAATATGAAACATCTGGTATAGTGGACACACCTAATTTCCATATAGTAAATGGGAATCAAGTTAGAACATTTCCACCAACATTTTCTGGTAAAGGTGCTCCTCCAGGGACTATAGGTGTTCCACCAGATTTTTGTAAATGTAGAAGGTATGTGAATTATTGAAAACTACTCCCCTCTCAATGCACATACTACCTCCCACTCCATGTACAAACTACCCTCTCCCAGTGTCGTAGAGAGAGGGATTGGCTAGGGCAGTGGCGTAGGCAAGGGGGCAGGTGCCTCCTAGTGGACCAAAATTTAAAAAAATCCCTAACCATGAGGGTCCCCTTTTTGTCAATATTATGTTTTTGGGAAAAATCAGCTGTTTTGGAGAAGTGCTCCCCTCTCTAGCCGACCCTTCTCCCTACGCCAATGGGCTAGAGGGGGGGGGGGCACTTCCCTAAAAAGGCTGATTTTCCCCAAAACAAAAAGGGAACCCTTATGGTTAAAGCTTTTTGAAATTTTGGCCCACTAGGGCTGCTTCTTGCCTACGCCACTGTACCCCCTCCCCTCCCCCAAATGGATTCCCTAACGCGATTAGATACGCTTTGGTACCCAAAAGTGATTTTTTCAAAATTTTGACCATTATTACTTTGGGGATCAACATAGATAAATAAATTTAAAAACATTTTAGCGGGGTCGAAAACAAATGCCGACCAGGTATACCTGGACCTAAAGGAAATCCTGGATCACCAGGAAAAGACGGCTTTGATGGTATTCCTGGCATACCTGGTATTGATGCTATGGATTACAATCCAGAAATTGAACGCAGCAAACGTTGCTTTAATTGCCAACAAGGTCCAATAGGTCCGCCAGGTTCAGATGGAAAACGTGGCCCTAGAGGTAGAAAAGGAGCCGATGGGCGTCCTGGTATGCAGGGACATAATGGGCAACCAGGAAGCCCTGGTGAGCCAGGTCCACCCGGTCCAATAGGTAAACTTTCTCCGTTACATAGACTGAAAAAATTTAGGACCACTTGGACCGGATGGTCCTCCTGGAGAAAAAGGTGATGATGGAAGAAAACCTATTGGAAGACCAGGACCAAAAGGTCATGTAGGCCCACCTGGTCCAGAAGGACCAGCTGGACATCATGGTAGAGGTGGAGATTCGGGAACAATAGGTCCGATTGGGGAACCAGGTAATCTCCATAACAAACTTTTTAATAATTTTATAAAAATTAGGTGGTAAAGGTCCAGCTGGACCAGCGGGTGATCGAGGTCCTCCGGGAGAAGAGGGTAGAGAGGGAAGACCTGGTAGTGATGCACATTATTGTCAATGCCCAATTCGGGGTCATGGTCAATATGGTATACAAGGGCATGAGCAACAACGTCTTTATAACTTTTTACAATAAATTTATTTAATAATTAAACATTGTAATTTATGAGAAAATTTAATAAAATAAGTATAGTTTGTATATTTTTCTTTTAGCAATACTTTCCACCGTTTTGTCTAAAAAGTTATTTTAGGAAATAAGACTCTTTAGGGGCTGAGTGATGCAGAGAGCTTCTTCTCATAACACTTGGTTAGCATTTCCTTCCCCCATTGGACAGATTGATTCCCCCTGTTAGATATTGAACAAATGACGTCATGGATTTTATAATCGATTTTATCATCCCACAATATTTAGTGTCAGAATAGGATAAAAGAATGACGTCATCGATTTCATAACCGATCACTATATTCAGACCAGGATGCGAAAAAAGAGGTGGTACCACCCCACCACCCCGGGTAGTACCACTCGGGATGGTGGTGGTGGGTGGTACCACCCGTTCCCCTGATTGAGACACATTATGGTTGGCTAAAATGAACAAGGATATTTTCTGAAAAATATCAACAGGTGAAAGAAATTTTAAAACGTGTCGAGTCGGTTTCTCCCACGGGGCTCTTGGTCCCCGGTCTCCCTACTAGGATTTAGGCTTTGTCTTATTTTATTATTGTTCGCGAGTTGTATTATATATCGAGTTAATAAAATCAGAGATCGTATTCTGTTCCAGTAATCATCAGACGAGTATCATTGCACCCGGGACACAACACCCCCTACACCGTATAGCTCCCGTGTACTCTATTTGAAATTTACCCTAACACAGATACCAAAAAATTAGCTTACGAAGCTTGATTAATCAGATTCAAAAGTTGATCTCCTAATCCATTTAAATCATTTTGATTATTTGCGCTTAATACACAGTTAGCACCCCCGACAAAACTTGTCAACGCATTGGTATTGGCACCGTTACCATTGTAAGAAAGTGCCACAAAGCCATACGAATTTGAACTACGGATAGTCTGAGCAGCAGTGATTGCATCTTGGTCTGGGCTAAATGAGTAAAATTTTGCTATTTAATGCCATATCACTATGGGTAACAAGCTGCATAGATTTTGATTGTTTACTTGTTAGTAGAGGGTCACTTTCTGGCAGAGGCCAAAACAGTGATGGTTCATTTTCGGTTCCGATTTCAGTTTCAGGAACTGGAAAGTAAACATTTCGAAAGATTTTGTTCGGGTCATCACTGGGCCAAAATAAATGCCTTCAGCACATGGGATTTTGTGTATGAGGGACTTGTTTGAATGTTTGTTAAAATTCAAAAACATACGAAGAAGAAGTTGTAACATAGATAATCAGGTGATTAGTTTCACTAGAACGATAACCTTGATTTCTAAAGTTATCACTATTAGCTGTATTTACTGCTCTAAAATTTAAAAAAAATAATGATGTCAACTTATAACTTTAAATTACTGGCTCAACAATGTTTGACCTGTCGCTTGTGGAGGATCAAATTGTGGGTCAGGCCAGGCATTAGCTAAAGATTTTTGAAGCAAATTGGTAGAAGTGATTGTGCTAAAGCTAGCGGTGACTAAGGGTGTCATCCAACTGTCACCAGGAACATCGATAACAGCTAAACGGACACCAGTTTCACTAACTCCGTGTGCTGAGATGTTACATGAGCCAAGAGATTGGACTAGAGTGTTTGACTAAATAATGAACTCTTATACAAAAAACTATAATCCAACACATACCAAACTATCATAACTGGACTTGTCTACAGCTGTAGATGTGTCTAAAAGTAAGACTACATCTGCTTCTAAGCTTGTTGGGCAAGCACAATTTACAGAACCTAATAAAGCCACAGAAATCAATAATAACAGCTTCATAATTATATGAAGAGTTAACAATGAAATAAGATGTTTGGTAATCCTATTACTTTGCCTTTTAGTGACGTTTTATGGCTTTAATGAGTTTGCTATTTCAGTTATCAGTGGTTTTTATTCGAATATTAAGTTTATTACATGTGAAAATTTTTGACGCTGATCAACATTCAAATGATAGGCACTAGGACAGTACACACCTCACAGATTCAAATATGGCGAATTTTCACACGGATTTGAAAAAAACAGTGCAACATTGTGAATTTTCTAATGTGTGAAAAATTCGTCAAAATTTGTGAGATGTGTACCATCCTAGTGCCAAATGATACACCAAAAATCATTCTAAGCAAGTATATATTATGTATGGCCAATGAAACCCCCGATGATATTCCACTTCTCAATAAAATTAGCACACGGTCATCGTGTGCACATTAGTTGAGTGTGCTTTTTGGATTTCCCTTTTTTTTAACGGTTCCATCATAGGGACCCTGTCTGCCTGGGAAATCTTTGACCTTTGTTTGATTCATCTTCTCGCCATTTGTTTGTTAGTCCCTCCCCTAGAGACACTTACCGTAAAACTTCTAATAGAACCCCTGAACCCTGATTTTCAGTGTCAAACTTAATTTTTCACGCTTTAAAAATGCGCGCAATCGATTTTCGCCTAGAAATTACCCTAAAAAGTCGGTTTTTAAAAGAAAATTGGAAAAAAATTTTCGCGTCAAAACGCAGTTCTACCCTGATTTTCAGGGGCAAGCTTAATTTTTCATGCTCCGAAAATGCGCGCATTCGATTTTTCACCTAGAAATTACCCTAAAAAGTTGGTTTTGAGAAGGAAAACGGAAATTTTTTTTCGATTTTTCGAGATTAGGCAATAAATGTTATGTTCCCTTTAACAATTTTTTGGTCTGTTTATAAAAAAATAGGCCAAAAAATGTAGAACTTTATAAGTCTAACAATTTTGAATTATTTGTTTCAATCAATAACTGAAATTCTTAAGTCTTATCAATAACGTTATTCTCTCGTGTACATTAGCAACACCCATGTAAAATTCCGAGAAAAAAACCAATCATTGAATTCATACATAATATGTTATTTCAAATGTTAAAGAAATGTTTTATATATAAAATTTTATTTATAAAATCTTTAAAAGTTACAAAAAACAATGAGATCCTAAGTTGAAGATGAAGGCTTTGTTTTATTGTCAAAACTTGACAATTTTCTATTTTCAACAGTCCTAATCAATTTTTGCCAATCCGTTAAATTTTTCTTAAAAACATCATCAGCTCCCATATTTTGTATAGAGGCTTGGTAAGCTGTCTCAAGGAGAGCATCCTTTTCAGTAGTACTTGCAGAACCAATTCCAAAGGCACGTAGATGATAAATGAAATATTCAAGAACATACATTAATTTGGGGCTAACATAATGAAAGGAGATTACATAGTCAGAGCAGCAGTTAGGTCCCTAAAAAATATATACGAAATTTGAGGAAAAAAATTGAGATTTTTCCAAAAGATTTCAGGGAAAAACAATAGCCCATCTTATTCCTCGTATAAAAAATGTGGATATGCAAAAATTTTCATGAATTTTGACAACAAAATAAAAAATGACTTTTGGGCGCGGGATCGAACCCACTACCTATGAGTGAAAGCCGAGCAGGTTAGCCAATCGGCCATGGGTCAAACCACAAAAGCCCATGATATGGTACTCGTTTTGAAGCTCTCGGCCAGCTAAGTCGATTGGAAAATTTTTTAAAATTTTGACCTTGGACCTTTTTTCCTCGCGCCCAGGGATCACGTAATTGAACGACTCCTTACTTGATTAAATGGATAGTAAATATACTGCCAAAACCAAAACCCTGGATCAACCGTCCCTGGAGCCAAATGATCTTCTGGCACAAATGGCAAAAATCTATATTTCCCTTCACCATCTCGCGAATCTCCTGCCTTCACACCCAACTTCTCCAGGCATATACCCATTTCTGCGTCTTCAGCACCACCATCAGATTCTTTACATTTAGTCTTATCCGGTAGCCCTTTGGTAACAAATGCATCCAATGCTGCTCGGCTGAGGACATAACCAGCACCACCACTCATATAGCCTTGTTTTGTAAAAGGCTTGAATTTGCATCCAAAAAATACTGGCTCATCTGGTGAATGAGCCATTAATAAAAAGCGTAAATTTTCTAAGACGACATAGGTGTCATCATCGGCTTTTATGAACCAATCGTAATCGTTCTAAAAAAATTAATTAATGACAAGACATAAGAGGAAGGACCATGATTCTTTTTATCTTCCAATGAGGGTGGAAGACATTGTGCAAGAGCAGGCAAGGCTGGCCGTAAGGGTGCGCGCTAGTAGTTCGGAAATCGCATTTTCGGACGCTAGCTGTTCGGAAATGCGCTAGCGTCCGGAAATAGTGCATTTTCACAATTTCTGAACGATTTCCGGACAGCTAGCGTCTGGAAATTCGCATTTCCAAATGGGTAGTGTCCGGACACGATTTTCGGAAAAAATAGTGTTGTGAAGTACCTATCTTGACACCCTGTATATAGTTGTTTTATCACCTACCAAATGATGCTTATGAGCATAAGCAAAACCACGTTTTGTTTTTGCCCATAGTGTGTCTCGCCCTTCTGATATATTCAAGTTTATAGCTGGTAAACTTGGATCATCTTCAGATGACATAAAAATATGTTTGTTACATCGTTTTGCCCAAGTAGCGTTTACATGAATAGCCTTAGTTTGATGGTTTTGTTTTCCAGTTAAGATGTAACAAAATATTCGAACACGTTTGGATATTTCGTTAGCTAGTATACTTTCTTCTAAAAAAGAATAAATTTTATTGTTGTAGAAACTGGGACCTAGTGGTGTAGGGAGAAGGGTCGAAATGGACTGATCACTTTTTATCATGTGTTCAAGGTAAAAATTGAATTTTTAAAGGAAAAATCGATACCCCTTCCTACACCATTGGGGAGGGGGGGGGGAGAGCAGCGTCGTAATTTGGTCCAAATTTGGGGGAGGGGAATTTATATTTTTTATAATTTTTACCTTTTTTATGAAACAAGTGTTCTAATTCCTCCTTATGAAAAGCTTCAGGTTTAGCATCTAATCCTTTTTCATCATGAGAATGTTCATCATGTGCAAAATCTCTGCTTTTGCTCGACTCCTCATTGTTTGAAATACCTTGTTGAAATTTTTGAAATCTCGAAAATTCTGTGCTATATGCACTAAATGGTAAAACTACAAAAGCTAGTGTAAATCCTATAGCAATACCAATAAGTAGGTATAATATTGCATAGTTGAATTTCATAATATACACTAAATTTTTTACTGGTGATCTCACACATTTTTTGAAGGTTCGAAACATGTTAAATAATAATGAAAGTTTAAAAAATATCACAATGATAAATAAAGAGATTAGGGTGAAATCCCATAGAAATAAAATTTGCATAAATAACGCACATATTGAAAAAAGAGCTTTGAAAATATCGAAAAAGAAAACAGTGATGGCCTGAACGGAAAAAATCATTCGGTTCCTTCCTTACTATCCAAAAATTTTTTTGCGATTCCGGTTCCACCAAAAAAATTTCGGTTCCGGTTCTGGTCCCACCCAAAAAATATGCGGTTCCGGTTCCATTTCTAAAATTTTTTCGTTTAACGCGTTGATTCTGTTAGCATCTTAACGTTTAAGCAATGCCCCCTAGCCGACCCTTCTCCCTATGCCATTGGGTGACCCCCTCCCACAAATACGACCTATATTGTCGGGAAAATTTTTATGTCTACTAAAAAATTTTTATTTAAGGAGATTAAAGTATTATTTAAACAAACATAAAAGCTTTCAATAACTGGTATTTTGGCCCTAAATTACGAGATTTAAGTAAAGCTTTACGTTCGCGATAAAAGTATTAACTGCCACTCAAAATTCAGAATTTTATGGGCACAAATTGGACTCAATTTCTAATCCACCTGATATATTTTTTATTTTAAAAAAAGCTTTTTTGAGATCATAGAAACTTAATGCATAAAAATCAATATACACAAAAACGTAAAAACTATACAAAAGCCACGTCAAATAAAATAATCCTTATCAGTCAAAAGGAAAATGTTTTCCTATTAATAAGGCGCGGCTTATATTCTGTACATTTTTTCTTTTCAGGTGGGATACTTTTTTAGGATGTTAGCATTTTACTATAAAAAACTAATTTGTGTATAAACTGAAGGAGGCTTTAGGTATTAGGTTACTGGAAAGAGTCAACACGCCACCTCAAATTTCTAAAAATTACAAAATGTCCTAAACCCTTCCAGGTGATGGCCCGTTCCTGTTCCGATCCCGTTCCATGAACAGTAATCGGCGCCGCCAAAAATTGGAAAAAATAACTTGGAACCGGAACCAAACGATTTCTTCAAAAAAGTTTTATAAATCAATAAAAAAATTAATCTAAATCAATAAGATTATAAATCAATAACAAAATTTTTTATTTTGGGCGAAAACTCCTTTTGAATACATTACACGGATTACATAAAAATGCACTGCTGCACTAACATATCTACTATTTGCTTATGAACACTATTTTTTGAATTACGCTCTGTAAGTTCATAATGATCGGGAACAAAAAAGGGTAGGTAAAAAAGGAGATTATAAATCGAATGTTTTTGGCGCAAGTAAAAATTTAAAAAACGAATTGTAACCATGGACGTGGAGTTGTCATTATAGCAAGGATAATTTTTGAAAAGAAATTGTATATATAATTTATTAGTAAGCGATTAGTCATTAACAATAGCATTTGAACAAAACGAGACAAGTCTAGCTAGTGAATAAAAATTGATTTTTTGAAAATAAACAATATAGTAACAGCTGCTAAGAAAGTATGCCTAACTTGGCTGCATAAAATCAACATCAAAACTTTATTTATTTTCTATACAATTTTCAAGTTAAATTGAAAAAATGGTTATAAAAATAATTAATTTATCCGATAATTGTATAAAAATTGAGAAGTTGTTTGTACATGTATAATCTATGTATAAAACCAATATATTGATTATAAACTAGAACTTTAACCTTAACTAGCAATTTTCCATTGACAATAAAACAATTTCATTAAACATTTATCGAGGTTCGAAAATTACATTTATGATATTGATGCAGCAAATAACTTTTATGACTTTGTATAAGTGCCCTTATTTGGCACTATAACTTTCGCCACGTTTCATGTTCGCCACGTTGCCAAAAAACTATAACTTTTACCACATTAAAGGACCAGTCCAGTAATTTATAACCATATGAAAAAATGATATATTCGGAAAGATCATGAAAAATGGAGCATTT
>JAQGCP010000071.1:0-24496 GCA_034699885.1 Acrobeloides thornei
AATGGATGTTACTGAGATTATTTATACTCAACACAGTGATATTTGGGCATATGGTGTTACTATCTGGGAGATTTTTATTTATTGTGGAGAACAACCATATTCGAATGTGAAGGATGGTTTTGTGCTCGAAGAATTTTTAGCCTCAAATAGAAGGCTTGCCAAACCGCTTATATGTGATGAAATTTCTTTTGGACTAGTAAAAAATTGTATGTAAAAAGGATTTTTGTATTTAAAAAAGTATGGGGTGGGGGCATGGACGTAACTTGGGGGCATCACCAGAATGGGGGGAGCACTTTTTGCCCAAATAATAAAATTGATACTGGCAAAAATATTGAAAAAATTGAAGAAACATATTTTTATTAAAGATAGTGAAGTTTTTTATTTAAAAAATGACATTTGTAAAATTCGGAAGTTTTGGGGTTTCCCGGGGGTTTTATATTTCAAGGCACTGACCTTTTATTTCACCCAAAAACGCAACAAATTTTTACCAGGTCCACGCAATCGGTCTCGAACTTTTATTTCCGCTCAACACACAATGGATTTCTGCAGGTCTTAGCGATCGGTCTTGTGTAGCAAACGTTACCACGTCTCTAAATTCTCGTGACGCTGAGCTAAACGGTCTAAAAATAGGAAATAAATGCTGGTGCAAACCCGATAAAAATATAAAAACTGAAACTTTTTTATTCAATTTATACCACAAAACAACCACCATATGCACTAAAGTAAAACAGCAATCAAAAATAGCAGAAAATTGTCTTTGCTAATTTTACGCTTTCCTGACAATTTTCTGGACACAATAAACCGTAAATAACAATCGCAAAGAATCGAGTTTTTACACACTACTCAGTCGATAGCGCCAACGAAAAACCTTTCTAAATAGTTTGAAAGAAAAATAAGATATAGTTTGAATGTAATAAAAAGGGTTTTCGTTGTAATAAACAAACAAATTCAAAACCATAACTAGATTATTGATCTTGTTGTGGCGCATTCTTTACACATCCCTCCGTCGCCTCCCTTACTATGATTTTGCCTTTGATGAATCGAATTTTTTAGGCTGAATCGTTGTATCACAATAGAAGAGAACCAGTTCGGGTTTCAGATTATGGATAAAATTTAAACTATCTTCTTGTATAAAATAACTTTGTTTTATATTATTGATCAAAAATTAAAAATTTTTTAATAAAACATGTTTCGAGTGAGATCTATATAAATTTTCATAGAGTTTCAACAAAAATTCCCATACTTTTACATGAAAAGTACACGTCAACAAAGTTTCTTTATAAGAAATTTTATATTCAATTCAAGAAAATTGTACATTTAATCAGAATTTAAAATTTTTTTCACCACCCACAAATCAATTTTCATAGAATTTTTGTTGAAAAGTAGCCGAGAAGAAAATTTTTTGTAGTTAGCCATTTAAACTTCAGCAACTTTCTCATATCAGGCCTGATATGGGAAAATTATCTGATCTATGTCAAGGCCGGCAAATTGGAGGAGGGGCCCAAATTTTAGTTAAAAAAATAGTTCATTTTTATTCCAAAAATCGCATTTTTGAGCGAAATTTTGATGATTTTTTATGAAGAATGGCATTTTTAGGGAAAAATTGAAAAAATGAAAGTTTTTGTTGAAAAAAATACGACATTTTGGTGAAAAATCAAATTTTTGGCAAAAACATAAGGGGATCATTATAGATAAATTTATTCGTTTCTCTAATTTTTTGGAGGAGGATTCACGGACCCTACGGACCCCTCTCCCCGTAGTGAAGCCACTGATCTATAAGCTTAATTATGTGTGTGGAGGTAGAGAGCATCGCCATAACTGGGGGAAGTGAACAAAGTTCCCGTCGTACTCTCTAATTACGATATGTAGTCAGCAGAAGTGCGATGGGAAATTAGAGAGTACGACGGGAACTTTGTAAGTCAAATGGCTAAAAAATCAGAAAATAATTTATTTGAGAGAACCTCCAACAGACTTGCAAAATAGAAGACTTATCTTCTTGGTGGCAGTATCACTTTTCGTACAAATGTTTTCGTACGGTACTCTTTGTACAATTATTTTTCGTACGGATTTTCGTACAAATACAAGGGGGAGCGGGCAAAAGTCCTCGCGTAAGGGACGGTATATCCTCGCATAAATTGCTCCTTAGGCGAGGACTTTTCGTCCCCTTGGCGAGTAATTTTGCTCCCCCCCCCTTTTGTATTTGTACGAAAAGTTCGTACGGGTTATGCTAGGCTTATGGCTTTATGCCATAAGCCTTATGCTTTAGTCTTTATGCTTTAGGTCTTATGCTCCGACATTTTGACTCAATCTTGATCGGATCAAAATGTCCTAGGACATTTTGAACGGCTCAATATGTCCTAGGAAGATCTGATCTTCTGAGCGGTTCAAAATGTCCTGCAACATATACAAATTATGGCAATTTTTTCGAGTGGACTGGTCCTTTAAATTACACCTCCTCCCAATTATTCTTACATCATTTTTTCTTGTGTTTTAAATTAAAAGATAAACTAATCATTCCAATTATAGAAACGTTTATTATTTATTCAAAATTTAATTTTTTCTCTTCGACTTATGAAGAAAAATATTGCTAGTCTTCGATTCCCACCCATACCTGTTTTAATGCTTTTCATAGAAATTCCATTATTTTGAACCGATTTTATACCTGTCATAGATTGGTCGCTGCTTACGTTATTCTTTAATTGTTGGTTTATAAGAGCTATGTATTAAGATTTCATAGAATCTAGTTTACCGTTCTTTTGTTATTTTTAACAGTGTTTCGGATATTTTTTCAGTCTATATGGGGGAGGATCAAAAATTTTAAATATTTTATTAGGGCAAAACTTAGGTGTAGTTAAAGGATAAAAAAATGGCTGCAAATTAAAAAATAATTGCGATGATATTAAATAAAGCATACCTAATAGCAGAGCTCAAACAAGAGTGTACCCCTTATACTTCCGGTAATTATAAGCATATTGAATAAAAGGAAATATCAATATTAAATTATGGCTGCAAATTTTTCAGGTAAGTTTTGTGGACGATTTTTTGCTGCGCAATAATGAATTTAAAATAATACAGGGTGATTCACATGAACCCGTACACTTGAATATTCTATTTTTTATTGATATTTTTCAATTATATTTGAATTGCGCTTCGTACGCTGGATGTTCCTCCGATTTCGAGAGCTTTTTTCAGATCTTCCTTTTGGCTTGTTCTCGTGCCTCCTAGCTTCTTCGTAACGCTTGATATGGTCTGAGATGGTCATTACGGGGATATCAAGAAGTTCCGAGATTTTCCTAATTGATAAGCCTTTTTCACAAAGTTTAATCATAGCAAGTCACATTTCAGCCATTTTTTGTCTGTAAATAAGCTTCTTATATATATAGAATGAAAAAAATCGATAAAAAATAGAATATTCGAGTGTACGGGTTCATGTAAATCACCCTGTATTGAAACAAAAATCTGATTATTTGTTCCTTATGGAATTTATGAAAAATAACAATGCAAGAGCGCATCTAAAAATGGTAGTACCCGAAAATTCTCAAAAATCCAAGAATAAATTTTTGAGAAAATGGTGGTCAAAGTTTCTAAAAAAATCGCGTAAAAATCGAATTTTTATCAGGGAGTAAAAGTTCGGGGACAAATTTTCTCAAAATCGATATATCTCGGTAAGGAAAAATAATTTCATCTTAACTTTTTTTAAAGATAGCTGAAGCTCAGGGGCAACAATCGTAAAAAAATCTTAGTTTTGCACTTTTTGTTGATTTTCTAAAGGCCTCGGAAACGAAAAATCAGATTTTTTTAGTATTTTTGCGAAAACGCGTATATCTCAGCAAGGAAAAAAGTTTGGACCAAAATTTTTTTTAATTAGTTCCATCCATCCTCTAAATAATGTAAAAAAATTTTTGGATTTGCTCTTTTTGTTAACTTTATAAAACATTTTAAACCTTCGCCATTTTTCGTAAAAAATTGCTTTTCGTGAAAAAAAGAATAATTACACATGTTGTAACCGATCCAGAGATTCGACCGACTCGGAGTCGGGCGACCGATCCAGAGTCGACGGCTTCTTCGTTCCGGATCGGTCGACCGATCTAGAGTATCGCAAAATTCACATACCAAAGCAGATTTTTCGCGACTTAAAACAGTTTTATCGGATTCTGAATCCGGATTCTGGATTCTTAATCCGAAATCCGGATTCAGAATCCAGGTTCAGAATCCGATAAAATTGTTTTAAGTCGCGAAAATTCTGCTTTGATATGTGAATTTTGTGATACTCTGTATCGGTCAACCGATCCGGAGCGAAGAAACCGTTGAATCTGGATCGGTCGCCCAACTCCGAGCCAGTCGAATCTCTGTATCGGTTACAACACATATATATTTATAATAGTCAGCAATTTTTTTCATATAGCTGGTCCAATTTTTCAATATCGCTTACCTATTGCTTAAAAAATTTATTGAAATATCTTTTATTTAACGAGATATCGAGTGCGAAATTTTGCCCCTGTGATATTTTTTCACTATTTCGTAAAGGGGGGACCCATTTGGGGGTCATTCTCCAAAAAAATTTTTTTGCCAAAACAGTCTATATAGGGGTAAAATCATGCGAAAAATTGATTGCGCGCATTCCCGAAACGTGAAAATGCTTCCTTGATCCTGATTCAGGGAAGGTGGTGGATATATTGAAGTGATATGGGCCCCAAAAATTGATATTTTCGCGAAAACAAGATGAAGCAAGCGTTTTCACGCTTCGAAAGTGTGCGCAATTGATTCCCCGCCTAGAAAAACCTAGGAATCGACGGCTTTCTCATAAAAATCCGAAAATGTTTGATTTTCGCTCCAATACACCCACCCCATTCCCTGAATCAGGGTTCACATTTTGGGAATGCGCACAATCGATTTTTTGCATAATTTTACCCCGATATAGGCTGTTTTGACAAAAAAAAGTTTTTTCGGAGAATGACCCCCAAATAGGTCCCCCCCCCTTTAAGGACTTTGCATTTTTTTCAAAAATATATTTTTAAATTTTCGAATTTTTTGAAGGATTACCATTTTTCGATGTCGCTAGAAATTAGCGCATTTATTTTTTTAAGATTATAATAATTAGGTTTTCGTTTCAATACATAAACTTATTCAAATATGCAAATTTCGGTTGAGAAAAACACACTAACAACTTAAAAAACGTTTGTTAAAATCTTTTTCCCACGCTGAGATATTGAGTTTCAACGTTGAGATGGTCTATATGGGATACACCATAAATTTTTAGACTTTTTTGAAGATACTTTGTACACATATTATCGTGCATGCGGTGCTCTTGCTCAAAAACACATTTATACAGACGATATTGGCTTGTATCGTAATTATAGTGTAACAAAATTCTATGCAAATTTTGGTTGCGCTTATGGATATAGCACTCCAGTAGTAAGCATTTCGATTGTCTACCCTGTCCCATCTTGTATAAACATTTTAAATTTCTAAAGATTTTGATGCTTTTCTAGATTTTATTAGAGACTTTTCTATACAGGGTGTCCCAGTAGATTGGGGCTATCATTGATTTGAGGGTTTCTCGTCATCCAATTAGTGATGCCCCCCATAAAAAAACCGTATCAAAAAATCTTTTAACAGTGATGAGAAATAGAATTGTCAAAATTGAGACCAATTTTTTGGAAAAAACCAAGCGACAAAGCTGGGTATCGAACCCGCGACTTTTCGGGTTACAGCCAAACACACAACTTATTGCACCACTGAGGCCACTTCGTTCCACAACCTTAAATTCTTTATCATTTTTTTCAATTTTGACAATTCTATTTCTCATCACTGTTAAAAGATTTTTTGATATGGTTTTTTTAAGTTGAGGGGCATCACTAAGCTATCAGATTATATTCAAATCAAATCCTCTACCTTGTTGAGAAGACGGAGAAAAGTTGATTTAAAAATTTCAAATTAAAAAATTCGCATAACAGAAAACGCGAATTTTGAATATTTTTATAGGATCTGAAGCAAAATCGTCTGAGCTCTCTCCTACAAAAAACCGCATCGAAAATGACCGATTGGATGACGAGTAACCCTCAAATCAATGATAGTCCCAACCTACTAGGACACCCTGTATCTACTCTACTCGAGTATTAAATTATTCAAAGATTCTCGTCATCCAATCTTGTTAAGATATTCATTTATTTTCTTTTCCTCTTGCTTTGCCTATCGAAATCTAAGCCTAGGTCCCCCCCCCCTCCCTGTTGGTAATGTATGCTGGGTACTGAGATGGAACTGTGATTGCATTGAGCTTACGGAAATCGAAACAAGGGCGCATTTAAAAAAAACCACGTCAAAAAATCTTTTAAATTAGCTGGGAGATTGGGCCAGTCCTTGTCTCAGACAGCAGCTGCGCGCTACACGCAGCTGCTGCGTAACTAAACAGCTGCTGCGGCGCAGCTGCTGTTTGATCCACGCAGCAGCTGCTGTTTGATCCACGCAGCAGCTGCTGTTTGGGGCAAGGATTGGCCCATTGCCAAAAATGTGCTGTGAAGTACCTGCTGTTACGCACTGTAGAGTTTGTTTATATTTTCAAATTGTTAAAACTGGAATTTTTTAGTTTGGAGTTATCGGTTTAATACCAGCCATTTTAACTATATATTTAATCGCAAAAGTGAAAAAGCTGCATAATTCTTATGGTATAATTTCGTTCGTACAAGCACTTGTCATGTCTATTTTATTAGTTGAACACCTTACATTGGAAGCCGTTTATATAATACAGTAATAAAAAATAATAATCCTATAAATGAGATATAAAGTTTTAGTCATCGGTGTTACGTGAATTTAGCTATTTCGTCTGGAAACCTGTCAGTTGTAGATAACTCGAACCACTTTTCATTGGGCGATAACTCTTTTGGAATCAAAGTGTTTGGTGATCGCATCGATCGCTATATGATCTACATCAATTTGTCTTTAACTATAGCCACCGCATTTTTAAGATTACTTAAGTCGATCAATCGATTCATAGCTTTATATATGCCCTTTGATTATCGCAATTACTTTTCCAACTCATTTACTCGACTTCTTTGCAGCGCATCAATATTAACAAGCTTAATCCTTTTTCTTCCTCTAATAATATTGCCATGTAAATGACAGTTGATATCATAGCGCGGCAAGGGGGGGGCCTCCCACTGACCCACTCACTCATGAACCCAAAATTGAGGGGGACTACCTCATTGGGGTCTCCTCTCCCCTGTTTCACTCATGAACCCAAAATTGAGGGAAACTACCTCATCGGGGGTCCCCCACCTTGCCGACCTATGATTGGTATTCTCGAAAAATATTTAAATTTTAGCATTGTGTAAAACAGAAATTACGTCTTATGGTAGAATTTCGCTTAATACATGTGCTAAAACGATATCTTTGTTCTATTTTATATTGAGAACTAGCATAGCGATGTTGGCGTTTATTCTAGGGATTGCACTTGTCATAAAATTTAAAATGTTGCGAAGAAAACATTTATGGTCATATGGGAAAAGTCAACAAGAAAAGATATTAATAATGCAGGTACCTAAACCTAGACCTCTACTAGTGGTATATTTATAGGGAAAGGGGGGGGCTTACAAGGGACCTTTACAATATGCAAAATCGAATTTTTTGGTAAAAAGTATCACAATAGACCCCACCTAAGTCACATTTAGTGGTTCGCTCCATACATGCACAAGAGGGGGTGCTGCACCCCTTCAATTCGTCGTATTGAGGAAAAAATTTAAAGATCAATTCGTATGTTGATAAGTTGAACTCGTGATGTTTTAACTTCGATAGCCGGGGAGGGGGTCGGTGATCAATTCGTATTCGACCAACTTGCATCCCCCTGCTTGTGCATGTATGGTTCGCTTCGATGGTTTTTTCTATCATCCAGGTAGAAATTTTGTTGGAACGAACCACTATGCACATAAATATTACTTATATATGGTCTACTTTTTTACTGAAAAATCGATTTCGCATGTTATGAAGGTCCCTTGTTAGTCGATATGAGAGGGTCCAAATGGTTTTGTACCGACCAAATTATAATGATCCCCTTGATGATTTTTTTACTTTTTGGACTCCATGTGGAGGCCCTGGAACTCCTTATTATCTACTCCACTGGTTCTAAGGAAAATTGTGATTTTGGACCGTTTAGAATGTACTGAGGCTATCAGGAAAAATGTGATTTTTGGCATTTTTAGAGAAGTATATAATAATTTAGACATTTTGTGATCTTGTTGACTTTATCGTAATGTTTGGTCCTGTAATTTTCTATCAATTAGTCATGTTGAATATAGACTGGTTTGTTAATATGATGCCATATATAAATATAGCCAACGTGATGGCGCATTTTCCACAAGGGGTAGCATGTCTGGGTCATGCTATAGATTCGTAAAACTTTTAACTTTTAGCGAGATAAAAGTTTTTTTTAGAATCATAACTCTAGGCTTGCTCTATAGATTAGCTAGAGTACAACAGAAAATTGATGCGGTTGAAAATCCGCGACAATTTGCACAAGAGCCTTGAAGATTACAAGAAGGTTCATGAAATTTGTGATAAATTTTTTTTACTAATAAATCTTTTTTTTGTTATAAACTTTACAATATGAAAACCATCAATTTTTTAGAACCTTCTAAAACCTGGGGTTATTGAACTACCCAAATACAAACTGTTCCTACTGTTGTATAAAACCCCATATTTCGAGACGAAACTTTGAAAAGTCTTCTAGTTGAATTAGAGTATCAATATTATTTTCTTCAAGTGATCGCGTCTGCTAGTCGACAATAGGTATCCAATGAAACTTTATGTATATCCAAACAAATTTAGGCTTAGGCTTAGCCTAACTCTAAGCCTAAATTTGTTTATATATACATAAAGTTTCATTGGGTACCTATTGTCGACTAGCACCAAATTTTCTTCCGAGATTTTCAAGAAAAATGCCGATAATAAGTTTATTGCTATCAAGAAATGTACTCAATTACCCTTTTTTCGTGTAATTTCGTTGTAATAATCAAACTTTTTTGAATTTTTTGCTTTAAAATTGTGAAAAAATAGCATCAATAGACAGAGAATTTTATGTTGAACAACTTTGCTAATTTAATTTTGTATAAAAAATATTTTCTCTTAATAAAAATGCAAAATAAGTTTAAATTTTTGTATATTGAAACGAAAACCCTGCATGAATTTAAACTTATTTTGTATTTTTGATCGGAGAAAATAATTTTTTACGCAAACCGAATATATCATTTTTTCATATGACTGTAAATTACTGGACTGGTCCTTTAAGTTAAATTTATAACGATTTTATGAACACAATTTTATGACAAAAAACATAACTTATTTTAGCTCAGCAAACTCTAGATTTACATGTTATTTTTAACTTGTTATTTATTAGATTTTTTATTTATTTATTCCGTGTTTCATCAAGTTGAATTACCCAAGTTTGTAGCACTTAAAAACAACCCCAAACAAGCATCCAGTACACCAAAAAGCGAAAAGTCTTCTAGTTGAATTAGAGTAGCAATATTTCCTTCAAGTGATCGAGTCTAATCAAATTTTCTTCCGAGCCTTTCAAGAGAAATGCCGATAATAAGTTTATTGCTACCGAGAAATGTTCAACTTTTTAAATGAAAAAAGGATATCGTCATACTAAGAAACTCTAGTCTTGACAAAAAGGTTTCAAGCTAATTTATCCCTCAAGGTTACCGTTCGATTATCAAACGGGGTTCGAATCCGGAATCGTAACTTACCAGCTCGAAAACTACGCCACGCTGCCATCAAATAGGCAAGCACATAAAGTAATCAAACATGTAGCTGCTGTCAAATTTGGGAAAAATTTACCCCAGACTTTGTGAAGGATAAAACCAAGGGTAATTGAAGGGTAACTCGCCCCAAACTTATACCCCACAATATACCCAAAAAACTTGAAAGTTAAATCACGGGTAACATACTCTAAAATATCCCTAATATTACCCAAAAAATATTGACAAGGATCTCCAAGGTCTGACATACTCAGATTTTTTCGAGACCTAGCTCAAAAGTTAGGAAAAAATGTAGAAAAAACGAATATAATAGTCGCTTGATTGATTGGATATAAATTTTTTTCATGTTAGAAACAATCATATGAATGCATAATTTTAAGAAAAACACTTGGTTTGAAAAGACGTTTCTCCTTCAACCCTCTGACCCACTCACTCATGGGCCTAAAATTGAGAGGGAGGAGGGGGAGAACTACCTCATCGGGGCCCCTCCCCCAGTTTCTATCACGTGGACGGGGGGCTGTTCCTCTCCCAATTCGTCGTATTGGAAAAAATTTAAAGGAAATATAGGGACCCAATTCGTATTTTTAGCAGGAAAAACGCTTACAATATGAAATCAATTCGTATTTTGGGTCCAGTCCCCCCTCCCTTGCCCACATATGTGTACAGTTGAACTAGAGTATCAAAATGATTTTGTTTCAATAACCGTGTATAATTAAATTTATTCCATTCCAATCTAATGTCGATAAGAAGTTGATTGCTACCAAGAAGTGTTATTAAAATAAAATAGAAAAAATATCGTCATAATAAGCAGGTGAAAAACGTTACACACAAGCAATATAAGCATTCAAAGAGAAGAAAAATTACCACTCTTACAAATGGCTTTGACTTCGACTATGGCATATCCTACGGCTTTACCTACTGCTATGTTTCAATTCTTCGATAAAGAAGAGCCTATTGTGGATGTTTTTAAATTAGATCCGAATATTTATAACTATAGTAGCTGGCGTTTAGCTACTCGCAATTTGATGCAAGACTGCAAAGAACTATATCCAGATTTTGGTAATAATACTACAGGGTGTATAAAAAACGGAATTTGGGCGATTTTTTTCATGTTTTTTCGACCCGAAAATTTTTTCAAATGACCCTATTAGGGCAAATTTTATGCGAGGAATCAATTGCGCGCATTTACGAAGCTTGAAAACGCTTTCCTGATCTTGATTCAGGAAAAGAACCGGGGAACCGACCCGGAGGGGAAAAGAAGTTGTATTTATTACTCGTACTATGGAGCTCGGCCTTCGGAATCGCTTTGAGTATATATATTTCTAATTTTTTTGGCAGGACAAAAAAAAGAAATCTCCCCGCTTTTATCGGAATTTTCCCGTTTTTATCGAAATTTCCCTTTTTTACCTAATTTGCCCCCTTTTAAATCGAAAGTTTGACTTTTTTGTTTATGGTCAAAATTCAGTTACAGGGGAGCCCACTCGGACATCCGGGTCGTCTGATCAAGAGCTTTCGTTCGGACTTATAAGCTGAAGCTATTTTTATATTTTTTTCGAATTTTTTGAATTTGTTTATTTTTTCAACTTTTCCGATTTTTTCAATTTTTCGAATTTTTTTCATTTTTTTTCGAATTTTTTCATTTTTTTCGAATTTTTTTCAACTTTTCCGATTTTTTCATTTTTTCGAATTTTTTCAATTTTTTCGATTTTTTTTCCAATTTTTTCGTTTTTTTTAAATTTCTTAATTTTTTTGGATTTTTTCAATTTTTCGATCTTCGAAAAAAATTTGGGTCGAAAAAATATGAAAAAATCGCCCAAATTCCAGTTTTTTATACATCCTGTAAATGTTAAAAAAATATATTGGAATTCGAGAAAATCTAGAAAATTTATAAAACTGTGAAAAAAAGTATAGAAAGATCGCTATTTTAGATTTATTCCATGACATTTTGGTTACGAATTTTTTTGCCTGCAACAGTGTTGCAAATATTCACTTGCGTGAATTCAATATCGGTGGTATTAGTAACGATAATTTCATAAATTTTTATATTACATTTGGATGTATCTATAGCTATAGCACACCCGTCGTTAGTTTTATTTACTAAACAGTTTTAATTTTTGAATTTAGTTGGCGCCACCACGCTTCCGCATCCACTACAGGGTGACTAGAAATAAACGGACCCTCTTGAAAAACGTGTTTTTTCGTTTTATTTTCAACATATTTTATTCAAAACATAACAATAATAACAAAAACAAATAAGAAAATTATTCAAAGTGACACCATTCGCTTCAATATATGCTTTTAGTCTTTTGTGAAAGTTGTCTACAATCTTAGCCAAGGTTTCAACAGTAATCTCGTCCCAGGCCTTGACTAATGCTCGCTTCAACTGTCGTATGGGGCTTCATATACGCTTTCTCTTCCAGAATACTCCAAACCGCATAATCGAGAGGTTTCAAATCCGGAGAACTGGGTGGCCATTCGTCTCTCGTGATGAAATCCGGGCACTCTTCTCTCAGCATATCTTGCGTTTCATTCACTTTGTGACCTGGAGCCGAGTCTTGTTGAAGCACCATTCTTCGTCGCTAAGGTCTCTTCTGCCCACGGGGAAAAGTGTTCTTGGAGCATGTTCATGTAAACATATCGATTGATCATGACTCCTTGATCGACGAACACCAATGGAGTCTTCTCTCTTGCAGAGATGGCTGCCCAGACCATCACACTTTCTGCTTTCTGGACACGCTCTGCAACTCGCTCTTCTGTTTCTGGCGCCTCTTCTGACTAGATGCGGTCATTTTGTATATTAAATACCCAAAAACAAGAAGATGAAAAGGCAAAAAGATCAACCTGCTGAATGTCGAAGAGTTTTTCATCCGAAAACACAATCCTTAGATGTCTGCCTCTGGAAAAACGTCGATACAGTGCTCGCGCTCGATCTAGCAATTTCAGCTTCACTGCAGCCGTCAACTTTTGGCGTTTCAAGAAATTGTACGGCTTCAGTCCAAGATCTTCGCGAAGAATTTTCGCGCCGATTTTTGAGAAACTTCGAGTTTCTTAGTCAACTTTCTGGTTTGCTTTGGTTGTAGGATTTCGTTGGATCATCCCCTTGGCATGAATATGTCTTCGGTTTCGTGCAGTCTTTTTTCGGCCCCTTCCTTGTCGGTCTTCATTGCTTCCAGTTTCTTCATATCGCCGAATATCCCGAATAACTGTAGTCAGAGGAATACCAAGAAGTCGAGTGATTTCATGATTTGATGTTCTTCTTTCATTCGTACGGATTATTGCCGGTCTGAATACTTTCATTTTAGCTTTAAAAAATAAAAGATTATAATATGTTGAAAATAAAACGAAAAACTCGATTTTCACGGGGGTCCGTTTATTTCTAGTCACCCTGTATATACATTATTGTATATATATACATGTATTTTATATATACATGTATTGATGTAAAAAAATTGTGTAAAATTTTAGGTAAACAAGTATTCCAAGTTGGTAGTTAGTGAGACAGATGAAGATAAGAAAAACGAGAATATGATCGAATACCTTAATGGATTTGAAGACATTCTCAAAGCACCGGTAGCTGATCGAGAAAATTTCACAAGCAAACAAGCATTTTTGGCCCCTTATCTTACAGGTATGCGGTTTTTACAATACAAAAACTCATCTTTTTTTTAACTCATCCCCTAAGGACTAACAAACTTTTTATAGGAAACCTCTATAACGACTCTCTTACAATCGTTCAGACTATGAAGCAAATCATTAAGAGCGCGAAGGCTCAAAATATCGTAGAATTTCTTAATGGGAAAGATAAATTTCTTAAAGCCTTCAAGAATTTGGTCGACAAGACAAAGGCCCAACTCTTGGCTTATTTCGAATCACGTCAACGACCCGAGAACAAGCTTCCTGCCGATATCGACCGTCAATTTACCGAAGAAATTGGAGCATTATATGATTTGATCTACAGCACAGTGGCCACTCCTTTCGCTTTGTTGTATGAGTTGGACACGTCGAGTGTTTCGGACTCGATCGAAATGGAATAGAAAATGGAAATACTTATGGCATCACCACGTTTGTACATTTGTCCAGTCAAAAATCCCCCAAATTGCTGTGCTACCCAACTAACTACCTATCCTCTTCAAAGAATTTATTTTTGAGATATTTTAAAGTTAAATAGAAAAATTCAAAATCCTATGATCCCTGTGGATTTGAGGGGTAGCGCAGATGGCGTCGTATTGTAAATTGTATTTTAAATCAAAAACAATCCGTCGCGCTACATTGTATTATAAATTGAAAATAAACTGGACTTATATGACCATCAAAATGTTTTGACATAAAAAACATAACACAATATTTGTTAAACATAACTGACACGGGTGGCAAAAGTTGTGCCAAAAATGGAAACATATATAAAACCATCAAAAAACGACTTCTTTAGACTTTAATATACGAATTATAAAGAAATTAGCGTATTCCAAAAGTGTGCTCAAAATTTCGATTTTGCGAAATTCTACTAATCCCAAAAATTATTGCATTTTTTGTTACGTTCGAAAAATTGGCGTAACTTTTTCATGTGTTTAAAATCGTATTAGGACGGACTGGTATGGAAAACAGGGACAAACGGATCGGGAAAGACGTATCGGGATGACAGATAAACAGGGACGGACGGGCGGACATCTAAGACGGACGGTTCGGGACATACGGACAGGATGGACCGATGAGCACGGACGGACAGATGGATCGGGACGGACGGCGGACCTATACAGACGGACGAACTGGGAAGGACGAGACAGGTGGAACGGGATGGGCGGACAGGAACGAACGGATCGGAACGGACAGACGAGCAGGAATGGACGGGCGACGTTTGATACGGATGGACCGGGATTGACAGAATGGGCAAGGACGGATGGATGAACCGGGCGGACCTGGGCGGCCAAGACAGACGGTTCGGGACAGAGGGAACGGGGCGGACGGACCGGTACAGACGGTTAGGGACAGATGGACCTGGATGGACAGACGGGCAGGGATGAGTGGATGGACCGGGGCGGACGGTCCTTTATTAGCAGGGTTTTCTTTGTCTTAGTGACTTTTTCTCCTCGAGCCTTAGAAAACGATTGATAAATCACAGATACTCGCTTTTCTCCATTCATTTCTGCCATTCGGTTGGCATTGTACGACAAAGCTGCAAGCATTGTGCGACGAATAAAGCCCTTCTTCGGAAAATATTTTCTTTTACTTTATAACGACTGAGTGGAAATTCTCGGCAAAAGGGGTCATATCACGAAACTTCATCTTATCCAAATCGTTCATGAACGTCGTTTTGGGTGCAGCCGCCAAAATTAGTTGATACAGTTTAGAAGAAGGATCGACGAGCTCGTGGTTTGAACTTTCATGTGTTGAATCGGCAATATGTGGGCACTCTTCAACAGTTTCAAAACGTTCCTTTTTGAATCTCGGACATGTTTTCACTTTTTCATTCTTTATTATGACGCCATCTTTCCGCTTTTTGGTATAATCCAAAAGTTTCGAAAGTGTTAAAAATCATTTTTTCGCATAAAATTATCCATAAAAAGATGATTCGTGAAAAATTTTGAAAAAACTCGTTTTTTCCTGAGATCCTGTCGCGATAAATTATCCTCCTGTAAGTTGATCCAAAAGTTTGTTCGTTTTTGGCTTATCTTGAATCAATAATTTTTCTTTTTTTCTTTCTAATAGTTTGTGTAAAGAAAAAGGAAAAAAGCAGCAATTTTGGGTCAACCCAATAACTAGCATCTTTAATCAAAATATTTTCCGAATGTTAAAACTAGGGCTGCGCGTTGGCCTGCGGGCGGGGTTTTTCAAAAAAATTTTTGCGAGGCGGGATTGCCGGGGGTTTTTAAAAGCTTGCGGGCGGGATTTTCAAAAATGTGCGTGCGGGGTTTTAAAATATGGTGCGGGCGGGGAGGGATCCCGCCTCGCGCGTAGCCCTAGTTAAAACAAAATAGCTAATTTAAAAAAACATCCGAAAACATTTTTTGCTTTTTTATTCTTCTTTCGCTTCCACAGCCTTGGGAGGACTTTTCCCGGTGAGACCGCCCACCGTCTGCCCGAGGGCACTTCCGAGGCCTTCGAGTAGCTCTTTTAGCTGAAGACTTACAGTCAACCGCAAATTGGTGACTTTGAGTTCGATTTTCTTGATCCCAATATGAATATCGTATATGCCGAAAGTTAGTTCGTCGACAATCAACTGAAGGCCATTCTTTGGCGGGTCGGGAATTGGGACACCGTTCTAAAGATTATTTACAGGGTGGCTTAAAATAAATGGGACCCTTGAAAAACGTGTTCGTTTCCTTTTATTTTCAAATATACCGAGAGACAAATGTTTTTAACGCCCCATACCCTTTTTGATTATTTTTCTATGTTAGATGATTATTTTCAAGAATTTAACCTGCTTTCAAGGGATCCATTTATTTCTAGATACCCTGTAGTAAAAGATTTTTTGCTTATTCAACTCACCAAGGTGACTTGTCCGACGCTGGTGGTTCCCTGCCGGATTGGAACGGTTCCAAAAGCTCCATTCACAGCCCCTGGAACAGCTCCGGATGGAACCACATCTGTTCCCGGTGCTGCCCCAGCTAAACCTCCAACTACAGGCAACGCTCCTGTATTAGGTAAAGCTCCCGTCAAATTTCCAGTGTTGGGTAGAGCTCCAGTTAAATTGCCAACGTTGGGCAAAGCTCCAGTATTCGGCAGGGCACCCGTTAAATTTCCAGTGTTGGGTAGAGCCCCAGTTAAATTTCCAACTCCGGGTAAAGCTCCAGTGTTAGGTAATGCTCCAGTTATGGGTGCAGCTGCTCCCTAAAAAAAACTAAAAATAAAGGAGGGTACAAAAGTTTTAGGGCTAGGGTGAAATTGTGAAAAATGAAAAAAAATCAAGGCATCTAGAAAAATTTTCAAAACTTCGAAGAGATGCTCAGAAAGATTGTCGAAAATATGATCCTCTAAATTTTTCTAGGTGTACGAGGCTTTTATCACATTTATCTTTAAAATTTTGTCGTCCGTCTTAAAACTTTTGCACCCTACTATATTTTTACCCCAGGTCACAAGCCTGCGGATGTTTGTTTTGTACTCAAGGCTTTAAACTTTTTGTTTTTTTATTTAAAAAAATTACCGTCACTCCGCCTAGAAGCTTGTTGGGGTTTAGGGCCATGGTTGTCTCGAAATTTGTTAAACTAGAAATTAGTAAGCTATAAAATTAATTTTAAGCGATTGAAGAGATATTCATTCTAGGATTATCCTAAATCTAGAGGATGAAAATAATGGCAAAAAATATTTATATAATGCAATAAAAATAGATGCAAAAGTATAATCTAGAAGGTCACTCGAATGAATTTAATAGTGCCACAACTGAAGGGAGTTTAGTGGAGTATAGGTTTTAGTTTCACTTTTTTCGTATCTCCCTCATTTACCACCGAGACCGCCCAAGGTCTGGCCCAGAGTGCTTCCGAGGCCTTCGAGAAGCTCTTTCAGCTCTAGACTGACGGTCAGCCGCAAATTGATGACTTTGAGTTCGATTTTTCCTATTCTAATCTCAACATCATAAATTCCAAAGGTGAGTTCGTCGATGATCAACTGCAGTCCGTTCTTTGGCGGGTCTGGAATCGGGACGCCGTTCTAAAAATATTTAAAAGTTATTTTTAAAATATCTTTTTTTGCTCTGATCATACCGTTGTGATCTGACCGGTGCTGGTGGTTCCCTGTCTGATTGGAACGGATCCAAAAACTCCCTCGACAGCCCCGGGGACAGTTCCAGCCGGAACCAACTCAGTTCCTGTTGTAGCTGCGCCCTAAAATAATTTTCATTTTTATTTAATAAAATATAAACCTCAGCTGGCGTTTTCGCATCTGATTGGTTCGTCTTAGCGTCCATATTTTAGCACTACGTATTATACTAGAAATTGAATTAAACCTATAAAATTAATTAGTGGTAAATATTATTTTAGGATAGCATCCAAATAAAGCAAAATAACACATTGTAATAAAAAAAGTATATTAGCTAAACTAATAAGGCTGTATTCAAGAGTGCCAAAAAATTGCCAAAAAGTTGGCGAAATGGTTGATGAAATATGCGAATTTCGTACAAGGTGGCTCAGAAAAAATCGTACTTTTACTAAATAAACTCATTATAAATGTACTTTTTTGCGACACCTTGTAAAATTTGAATTAGTGCAAAATTCGCATATTTCGGCAACATTTTCGATAACTTTTTCAGCAGCGTGAACACAGTTTAACCGTTCTAAAGGGAAAATCTCCAAAAAATACAATTCTGATTTAGATTAGCTTTTCACCGTGTTCACATTTGCATTATTTACCACCAGCAAGGCCGCCGACTGTCCTACTGAGGGCACTTCCAAGGCCCTCGAGTAGATCCTTTATTTCGAGACTGACTGTCAACCGCAAATTGATGACTTTGAGCTCGATTTTCTTAATCTCCACAACAACATCGTAGATTCCAAAAGTAATGTCGTCGACAATCAACTGCAGTCCGTTCTTTGGCGGGTCTGGAATCGGGACACCGTTCTAGAAAATATTTTAAAAAGTTATTTTTAAAATATCTTTTTTGCTCTGATCATACCGTTGTGACCTGACCGACGCTGGTGGTTCCCTGACTGATTGGAACGGATCCAAAAACTCCCTCGACAGCCCCGGGGACAGCTCCGGCCGGAACCAGCTCAGTTCCTGTTGTAGCTGCACCCTAAAATAATTTTCATTTTTATTTTCTAAAATATAAACCTCACTGGCGTTTTCGCCTCTGGTTGGCTCATCTTAGCATCCATATTTTAGCACTACGTATTACACTAGAAATTGAATTAAACCTATAAAATTAATTAGTGGTAAATATTATTTTAGGATAGCATCCAAATAAGGCAAAATAACACATTGTAATAAAAAAGTGTATTAGCTAAACTAATAAGGCTGTATTCAAGCGTGACAAGAAATTGCCAAAAAGTTGGCGAAAAGGTTGATGAAATATGCGAATTTCGTACAAGGTGACTCAGAAAAAATCGTACTTTTATTAAATAAACTCATTATAAATGTACTTTTTTGCGAAACTTTGTAAAATTCGCATATTTCGGCAATTTTTCGATAACCTTTTCAGCAGCTTGAACACAGTTTAACTGTATCTCTGAAAAAAAAACAATTCTGATTTAGATTAGCTTTCACCATTTTCACATTTGCATTATTTACCACCAGCAAGGCCGCCGACTGTCCTACTGAGGGCACTTCCAAGGCCCTCGAGTAGATCCTTTATTTCGAGACTGACTGTCAACCGCAAATTGATGACTTTGAGCTCGATTTTCTTTATGGTTATCTCCACTTCGTAGATTCCAAAAGTGATCTCATCAACAATTAATTGAAGGCCGTTCTTTGGTGGGTCAGGGATTGGGACACCGTTCTAAAGAGGAAAATATTTTATGTCGCCAAAAAATCTTTTCAATCTCATCAATATTCTTTTTATACTAGAGACTAGAGTTGGAGGGAAAATTTTTCCCGTTTCCCAAATCGGGAATTCCCGACGATTTTTTTCCCGAAAATGGCCATTTTTTCCATTTCGAGAATCCCGAAGATCATTCCGGATTTCGAGAAATTTCCCGTTTCCCAAAGCAATTCCCGCCCGATTTTTTCGAGAAATTTGTAAAATTTATCAATTTTCACTTTAAAAAAAGTTCATAATTTTCCATTTTTTCATCAAAATTCATCAATTTTTCGCAAAAATCGATATTTTCTGAGCATTTTCAGCTTCAAAAATTTTCCCCTTATGTTTTTGCCCAAATTTTGGAAAATTTTTGAAAAAAAAACATAAGGGGGAGGCCAAGACAATTTTTCTTAAATTTTTCATTTCCCGAAGAAAAATTCTCGATTTCGGGAATTTCCCGCCCGATTATGATTCCCGTTCCCGCCAACCCTACTAGAGACCCATGATTTTATTGTGCAATTTTTACTCACCAAAGTGACTTGCCCGGTGCTGGTGGTTCCCTGCCGAATTGGAACGGATCCAAAAACCCCTTCGACAGCTCCGGGGACAGCTCCGGCACCAGGATTGGCCGAGACCAGCTCATTTCCACTTGCAGGCGAAGCCCCAGTCCCTGGTAAAACTTCCTAGAAAAAATATTGAATTTTTAGTTAGCTTTTTTTTAACCCTTTAATTACGGCTATCGTATCGGTACGACAAAAATAGCGGTTTTTTCACATCAGTAACATTTTCAAATTGGTTGAACTTTTTTTTACATTGCTACCATACATTTCTAAGTGGTTACCAGAATTTTCAAATAGTTTCTAACCAAACATTTTAAAACTAAACTATCCAAAAATAGAATTTTCTAAATGTTTAGCCGTGCTTAAAGGGTTAATTTAACTTTTAATAAATTAAAATCACCTCAGCTAATGGTGAAACAGGCGTTTTCGCTCCACCTAAAAGCTTGTCGGAGTCCATTGTTACCTTACTTTGCTACGCTAAAAATTACAGACGTAAAAAATTAATAAGCACAGGGGGAGGCAAAAGTCCTGACCCAGGCGGCAAAAAGTCCTGACATAGGTGGAAAAAATTCCTTACATTGTCAAAAACGCTGAAAAGGTGTTTTCTCGTTCAGAATTGTCGAGAAAACACGTTTTTGAAATGTCAAGACTTTTGCCCCTTGGGTCAGGACTTTTGTCCGCCTAGGGCAGGACTTTTGCCTCCCCCTATAGAAGAAACGTTCATTTTAGAATGGCACCCATCTAACACGAAAAAGTGCAATGTTCAAATAAAAAAAAACAAAGTAGTCGACAAAAGTTTCAAAAAGACCAAACAGCACGCCATTTTTTATCCCGACTATTTTTAATGGCCTTGAAAGTTACGTGAAGTACTGTGAACAAGACTCTTCTCCTCTTTTTTTCTTTGGCACTAATTTTCGATAGAGATCAGCCGGGTGAGAAACCAAATGTTCCCATGAGAAAAGGCAAAGACCATACGGAACAGGTTTTACGTCTCCCCACGGCTTTTTATGTGTTCCCCAACTAAAACAGTTGGCATATTCTCTACTAGTTGATTTATATTACTCTGTGTTTTAAGATATTCAGCTGTTGGGGGAATGTGCTTGTTTTGACTGTGGTCTGATCGTTTGGTGTTCTTTCTAGTTTACACATTGTTTCAAACGTTTTCAAATTTTTGGTAAGTAGTAAAAAATAGGAAAATATCTTTTCTTGTAACTTTTTTGCCCTTTCTTGCAACTTTTTTACCCTTTTTTGTAACTTCTCACACTTGTAACTTTTTTACCTTTTCTGTAACTTTTTTTTGCTGTAAACCTTTTCTAAGAAAACTCTTGTTCGTAAATGCTTTCTAAGAAAAAGTTGCAAGAAAAACAGTTATAAAAAAGGTAAAAAAGTTACAAATGTGAGTAGTTACAAAAAAGGTAGAAAAGTTATATGAGAAAAGTACAAGAAAGGGCAAAAAATACAAGAAAAAATAGTTACCTAAAAAATATCGAGCTGTAAGAATATTTTTTTATATATCACTTTTTTATGCACAGGCTTATGAGTAAAGCTCATGACTTGATAATTTTCACATCTGTTTTTTTGCTAAAAAAGTGTAAAATGAACCAAAAATGTGAATAATGGTGATACTTATAGATACTGCGTATCCATTTTTTGAACACTTTTGCAATGTTTTTTAGCGAAATATACCTCGTTTGAAAAAACTGTGCATTAAGCCGTGCGCATTTTTTTACAATCTGATCTATGAAATTGCAATTTCTTCATTTGAGAAATAGACCCCTTCTCGGCGGAGGAGCCAAATGTTGCCCGGGAAAAAGGCGTAAAATAGGACAGGTTTTTATAAAACAGTTGGCTATCTTTATTTATATTGAGAGAGAAAAAATCAATTTTGATTACTTGATTTTTTTATTCATACATAATTTTTGGGTTATATTTTTGTGTTGTTTATGCGATTTTCTTCAACCTTATAAAACTTAAATATGTGATTTAATTTAGGTATTAGGTGCCGAAAAAAGAGCAAAAGATTAATCTTTTCGCAAAAAATGGCAATTACTAAAAGTAGTAGCGCATAGGACTAGGTTTAGATCTAGGCTTATTCTAGGCTTAGGCCTAGGCTTAAGCCTAGGTTTAGGCCTAGGCTTACAAGGGACATTCACCAGGTGATACTCCCAGTTTTTTTTAAAACCGACTTTAACTGATTCTATAGGCCCTAGTAGTTACGGAAACATCAAAATTAGAGTTCCCTAGTTCGATTTTTGGGGGTAAAAATCGATTCAAAATTTTTTTTTAAATCGAAAAAAATTGTGCAAAAAAATAAGTGACGTGGTGGGAACCGAACCTGGGCCTAACAAAACACAATAATGCAATCTAACCCACTGCTCTATAAGTACTAATAATAGAGTGAATGATTTTTCCACTATGTTAGGATTGAATTTTTGCTTTTATAATTAGAATTGAACTTTTTAACATTTTAAAGCCTGTTTTTTTCCGCAAATACCGAGTTGCGGATTTTTTAGACTCCATTCCGAAGGTGTAGGTTCAAATCCGGGGTGGCGAACATTTCTTTTTGCCTGATTTTGTGTTTGGAAAACTATTTTTTAGAAAATAAAAATCAACAAAGTCAAGCCATAGTGTTGTAAAATAGGCTTACAGGATTTTTTAAGCTCAAGATCATCAAAAACGGATGAAAACTGACGGAGGAGATGCGTTTTGAAACTTTTTCTTCTCTATAGAGATAGAAATTTCTTTTTGCAATTTTAGAAATTGCAAAAAGCGCGCTCTATCGATTGGCGGTGGAATTTTTAAATTCAAGTTTTCGTTTCACTGCACAGACCATTTCAATGTGCGCAATCAATTCTCGAACCCCCGGAGGAGTCATTTGTATAACGATACGATTGAATCTGCACAAGCCGGTGATTTTCCGAACGACCCAAAAATATTTTTTACCGTCACAAGTGGAGTGGCATTTTCCAAAAACTTGGCAAGGATATAAAATGGCTTGAGAATTCCATCCTTAATAAAATTTCTGTACAAAAAATCAACCAAAATAAGCTTACAACAATCATTCCACCAGAACGAGGGCACTTTTTATTCATCCTCTCTCGGAAACATGGCAAGAAACAATTGGCTGCGCTAAAGGGTTTTATGTTTTTTGTTATAATAATATAGTCAAAACTCGCCTACAAACTCCTCCAAGTTCAGTCACAACAGTGATCACATTCCCACCCTTTTGTGCAGCATCTTGGACTGAAGGTTTTCGAGAAAGGTCGGCAATCGATTGAATCATTTTACATGATCGATCACATTCTGGATTTTATGTTAGAATTGGAAATTTTCATCTAAAGTAGCGGCAAAAACAATTACACAAACTTAACACCTATTATTTAGGGCTTTAGAAGTCCGTTTTCGATAAAAAAATGTTGTATTAGGAAAGAGTGTATGCTGAACACGATTCAACCAGTCTTGACATAGACTCGAGTGAAGACGAAAGGTTTGAAACAATCAAATAAAACGGTACGAATGCAACGATTCATTTCCAAACGGCGTTCGGAAACTTTGTTTTGAATTTGCCTGAATATTGACACGAAAACCCTGAATTTTTGCATCGATTTTTTAAATTTTTCATAAAATGAATATTGTAGCAATTTTTTATAGCTAAATGAGACGAACAAAACGACACCAAAATTATCGAATTTGAAAATTGTTTTGGGTTATTGGAACGAAAACATGAATCAGAATTTTCGTTTCAATAACCCAAAAGAATTTTCAAATTGGATAATTTTGGTGTCATTTTGTTCGCCTCATTTAGCTATAAAAAATTGTTGCAATGTTCATTACATGAAAATTTAAAAAATCGATTTGAAAATTCAAAAAAGTTTGTGTATTACAACGAAAACATGAACAATTTCAAACGCAATTATCTCGAAAATTATAACGATTCAGAACATGCCGTAAAAACAAAAAATGCTCCATTTTTCATGAACTTTCCGAATATCAACAAAGTTGGCAACTTTTTTCCCACTGGACTGATCCTTTAAGTTTGTGTTTGTTTTGCCGCTACAGTATATATACCTTGTGCTCCTTGATCCAGATTCGGTTGGATACAGTCCCTGTTTTTGTCAAAGAACATTTCCTTTCGAATGCACAGATTGTGGATACCGCTAGTGAGAATGCGATAGATTTCGCCATGCGAACAATGATTAGGTTGTTCCATGCACGTGGTAGATTGATTGTATTCACTAAAATTGGAACCAAAATAGAAATTGGCACAAACGGGGCGCTCTCAGATGTTGAAATTCGCATAAAAATCAAGTTCAAGTTGAACCTATAAAATGTCAAATTTTCAAAAAGTTCCAACATAAACATACTGGCTTTATTAATAAAGAAAAGAATGAAACGAACACAAATGAAACAAACACCAATGAAACGATACGAATGAAACTAACATGACGAGTTTGTGTTGGAACTTTTTGAAAATTCGACATTTTAGGCCTGCCACTAGCTGACGCTAGCAGCGTTGTAACGTCGTAATGGCATTTTTCAACCCGTCGTAATTCAGCTTTGCCTTATCCGTTTTCGGGGATCTTGGTATCATTTTTGTAGAACTAGATCTCCTGCATTGCTTGCGTCAAGTTTTCCCGTCGCACTAAGCATTTTAAGTCGTCGTAATGAGTTCCTACGACGACAACATAAAATTTTTTTCAAAAAAAATTCAAAAGTCGTCGTCGTAGAAACTC
>JAQGCP010000072.1:0-24471 GCA_034699885.1 Acrobeloides thornei
AATGCTCCATTTTTCATGATCTTTCCGAATATATCATTTTTTCATATGGTTGTAACTTACTGGACTGGTCCTTTAAGGGGGTTTGCTTTGAAAACTTTTTGAATCGCTAAAACACAAAATTTCGACCTCCTGGGATCGAACCCTTACCGCTCAAAATGGTTTTTGCGCCATTTGCCACTTCGCCATGTATCCGACACTTTTCATAAAGCTATGAAATGTGTAATAGGGACTTTTTCATAAAGCCATGAAAAATGTAATAGGGACTTTTTTTAAAGTCCTTTTTTAGGGAGCACCTGCTCCCCTTGTCTCCCCTTGACCATCTCTCCTGACCACTTTATACTAGTGAAAAAAAATTTTTTAGCAATATTACAAAGAAACAATAGAATTCGGCTTCGAAACCCGCAATGAAGCGAAAAACTTTTGGAAAAAATGTGTTGAACATCATGCCTTCTTCCGGTGCATTGAAGTGATTGATGGCAAAAAAGACTCCAAGACAAAGTTATTCAGCCGTGGCTCTTCTTTCAAGTACCATGGGAGGACTCAAAAACAACTTATTGACTATGTCAGAGAACATCGAAAAAGGCGAGAACCTTTCACAAGGTAGACTAGTGCTAGCCAATTCAAGCAAACAAGATTTTTAGACCCCTCAAACCCGGTGAAGCGATGAGTCGAGCCGGTTCTGCTACTCGTCATATCCAATTCAATGTGATTGATGCCACCAAGATGCCACCTCAGATATATCCAGAAGGGTATTCATCACTAAATCGACCGGGATCGCATCGATCCGCTACAGTGTCATCAGAAGACGAACGGGTAGTGAATGCTACGGGAAGACAGCCTATGCCTAATGGCACACATCAAAGATCCGTGCCAGGTCCAGTATATTATCCACCGGGTACGTCTATAGCTCAGCAAGCAGGATATCAACAGGTTCAACCGATGACAACTGTGTCTAACGGTAAGCATAGCTACTTAAATCTATCACCTGAAACCTTTTGGATCCGGGATCCAAGTATCCAGTCCCCTATGGGACCCAAGGACCCAGTGGGTTCCGCATCACAATGGCCCTGAACCGGGACCAGTGACGTAAGGAGAAGTGTCGGATTTGGGGCATTTACCCAAAAAGGTCATTTTTCCCAAAAAAACTTAAGCCTACGCCACTGACCGTGACCCAAATGGGGCCCGTGGGGTCCAGGACCCCTAGTCCCTTGGCCACAGTGCTCAAAAAAAGTGATTCCTTCCAGAGTCTGATCATATCAACATTTGACAATTCTATCAAATTTTTCCATTTTAGGCAAAAACCGCCCAAAAAGTGCCTATCAAACTTCTCAAGCTCCCTCGTACGCCTCCGATTCCGAACGCATGTGCATCTCCGATCTCGAGTCAAACGTAGCCGAAGTTTATATGCCACAGCGTTCACTACAAAAACCTCGCCAAGAATCAAAACCTCGAGACATCCCACAAACCACCACTTCAGGAACCAATGGCTCCGATCCTATGTCCATGTCCCTTCCGAACGTTCTCGGCGATGACATCAAAGTGGTCTGCAAAGAAATTGAGTTGTACCCACCAAAATCGGCAAGTGGCGAATTTTTGGATGATGTGAGAACAAGGCACGAATTTCATGATGACATGTCAGAGGGGTCATATCGCTTGGCGGATTATGAGAAGACGGCGCAGCAAGGAAATGATTCAAGTTCACAGTCCGATGTGGGCACAGCTAGTAGTGTCGACCCAAGGGTTTATTCGACAACCTTTACGACCAAAAGGATTGGAAATGTGGTGGTCAAACGGGTTACAGGTGAGAGATTTCAAAAATAAGTGTATTGAAACGAAAATGTGAGCTTATATTTTAAAATGGCAGTTTTTAGTGTCGGATGAAGTTGAATTTTTTCTTTAGGTAAGCGCAAAAACAAATTCTGTACCCATTTTAAATCACTTTTTTGTGCGGTGAAATTCAGTTAGCACTCAAAATCTTAGCTCTTCTATAAGACATTTCCAGCCAAGATAAAAATATCATCACCTATATGGTGCAGTGGCAAGCGTCTCACTTTATACTCAAAACTCTCGACCATTGAGTGTCGAACTCTCGACCATTGAGTGTCGAACTCTCGACCATTGAGTGTAAAGAAGATCTTGCCACTTCACCATGGTTGATGAATTTTTTAAATTGGCGAAAATATCCTCGAATTTCCTCATTTTAGGTGGTAAACCCCGCCGAGATGCTGGTGGGAGTGGTGGTGATGACGATGATAGCTCATCATATTCTGATTATCGTGGTGGTACTAGTATTTCTGCTCCATCATCTTCCCGCGTCGAGGAATCTCGATCCACTGGACGCCATTCCAGCCAATACGCTGCTCTTATGAAACCAGGAATCACAAAATTCAAAGACGCGGTGCCAATCCCCATCGATGGCCCAGATGCCACTCCACCAATAGTCACCATAGCTCCAACTCATGTGGTCACAACCTCTGCCATGGCCACTGTGGTCGCCACTTCTAGTCGGCCATCAACTGGAGGAAGCACAGCTACATCGAATAGTAGATCGACAACAGGGACAGGGAGTTCAGTCAGTGTCTCAAGCTCTGGAGCGTCGGTGGCGACGATTATTAGGCCGATTGTGTTGTCAACCGATGGTACCCCACCTAGAGGGATTGCTCCGCCACATCGGCCAATTGTGGTGCATCCGGTTGCTTCGGTGCCGAGTTCAGCAGAACCGAAATACACTTCGGTGTATAGGATTAGGAACTATGATCAAGGCAGTTCGGTTAGCACGTTTAGGTAGGTTTTATGCAAAAAAAGAAACCTTAATTTTTAGCCCCGTGATCGAGCCTTCACCAAATTCTTCCTTCAGAAGTTTCATCTCAACTAGCCCAAAAGAATCTTCCATCGGAGCCCAAGAACGTGAACAAAAACGAAGATCAACACCTGAATCAGGCACAGGGCCAAGTTCACGTGCAGGCTCAAGTTCCGGTCCAGTGACCTATGGAGCTTCGAAACCCCTACCTGGCAAGATCATACACAAAGACAATATGGTTATCACACCAAGTGGGATCGTGGCAAAAGAGGAGATCATAGCGATGAAAAAGTCAGAAAAACCAGCTGTGCCACCAAAACCTAAGGGACTAGTTTCGAAGGTAAAGGAGCAAAAATAGGGTTCATACATGAGCAGGGGGAGGTAGGATGGTAAACCGAAACCTCCAGCGGCGACATGGGGGTGGGTCGACCTTACCCAAGTGTGATAGGCTTTGCGGTGTCGAAAACATAAATTTTAATGCAATTCTCTAATTTTTCCATTTTAGGTCCGAATCGTAGCTGAAGCCACCATCCCTGCTCCAGCTCCACCCGTCCACATCCCAATTACCAAACCTGAACCCGTCAAAAGTCCAACAGCTTCTAACCAACCCCCACAGCCACCACCAAAACCAAAACCACAACCTCATCCACCAGAACCACAACCACAAGACAAGCCATCCACTTCAAAACCCGATGTTGACGAGCTCCTCGCTCCATTGGACAGCATTCTCAATGATGCCCAAGACCTCTCATCCATCCTCAGCACTGGAAAGAAACCCCGTGAAAGACCGACTTTGATCTCTGTCGAGTCTGTGGATGAACCAGAAGTTCGAAAAATTCATCTCTTGAACGGAAAAATTCCATACACTTTGACTATACGGCAAACCCCGGGGTCGAGTGGATCAGATCCAAGTTCAAGCCTGCCGCTAGAAGCGCTTTTATCGGGCGATGAAACTAAGTATAAAATTCAAGATGATTTTGATGTTCTAAGAGAACAATCAAAGCGGAATTTTATGGCACTTGAGAAAAGGAAATCTTTAGATCTGGTAAGGAAAAACGAAAAATTTTTGAACAAAAATGACAAAAAAAGTCATTTTTGGTCAAATATCACAATTTTTATCCTAACAAATAACCATTTTTGACGATTTTTTTGTAACAAATTGAAAATTTTCATTTTAGGTTCCCAGAAACCGTCTACCATCCGTGGATAGCTTTTCTTCTATCGACCACTCAATATCTCCGACCGATCCCAATTCTGGCAATATCATAGAATACTTAGAAAGAAGACGATCTATGAGCAGTGATAAATATCCGCTTAGTGGACTATCAGCTGTCAAAAGATCTGATAGAAGAGCGGATCCAAGAAGGCAGACACAACCGGTTAGATTTGTCACAAAAGAAGTGCCTGAAACGTCAAAAGCTTATATGTCAAGCATGCCACAGGTTTCACCCCTAGAAGTTGAAGAAAAAGTAGAGATTAAAAAGAAAAGCGAAGCAGGTCAAAAAGTACCCTTGGAGTCAAAACAGTCGGAAGAAGAGCAATCAGAAGAAATGCCTGCTCCACCACCTCCATTGGACTTGGTTAAATTAGCGGTTTCGGGAAATATTAAAGCGATTGATGAGAGCTCTCCGGAAACCTCAGACAAGTCTCCAGAAGAGCTCAAAGTTCAAAGCAAATATGATATCCCAAAACCTGAGGAGAGGCCATCAACTTCTACTCTTTCTAAGCCAGCTGAGCCTCCCAAGGAAGAACTTCTCAAACAGAGTCCCCCAAAGGCAGAACTTTCGGAGCCTCAACTTCCATTGGAACCTCCGAAGGCAGAACCTCCATTGGAGCCTCTCAAAACAGAACCTCCAAAGCTGGAACCTCACAAACCAGATGAGTCCTCTCGAAAACCATCTACGTCAAGAACTGAAAAAGGCGTTTTGGAAACAGATTTTTGACCGCATAACAAAATTTTTGTACTTAATTTTTTGCCTAATATTTTTCATGGTGCTATAATTTTTCTACCTATTGCCAAAAGTTTATATCAAAACCAATGTCTTTTTGCCAAATTTTCTTTGATTCTAGTCTGTTTTTGGGGTTCTATAGCTATTATCCTCATGCGAGGTATAACAAGAAAGTTGAAGAGGTGCCATAGACGACGCTCAATAGTGGCGTCGATAGACATAAGGTTGGAGGCAGCCTGCTCTGGCAGGGGGACAACTTCAAAAAAATTTTTTGAGGAAAATTTGAATTTTTTAAGGGAAAAATAAATTAAAAAATGTCATTTTTAGCCAATTTTTGGCTCCTAGTCGAAAATTTGCAGGAGAGGGGTCAGGCCTTAAAGTGCAGCGTCCACTAATGGACCTCCTCTCCATCTATATGGCGGTTGAAAATATGCCACTGCCCCTCTTATACAGTAAAACCTCTATATAGTGCCCCCCTTCCGGAGGGGCACTATATGGAGGTTTTCGACTCTGGCGGAAAGGGGGGGCACTATATAGAGATTTTACTGTATCTATAAAACCCCCATTTTTTCTTGCAAATTTAATAGCTTTATTATTATTTTTTTCAACCTTATCTGTGCCATATAAATTTTCTTACAATAAAAGATTTTATACAAATTTTTCTTACAATAAAATATTTTATGCACAAAAATTTTTCTTGTCATCTGCAAAAAAATTTTTCGCATGATGACTGACTTTTTTGCTTAAGTCAAGGAATCCTACTACTTTAAACGTGTCATGGCTGTGAGTACAGACAATCTCGGGAACGTTAGATTTAAACCCTCAACGCTAAAACAAAATGTGTAGGGGACGCTGAGAGAATACGATTGACACCAAAAGCATCGAAATCGGAGACAACAATTTTTCACTTTTTTGTGTTTTACTCTACAGGGTGCGGCAAAAATACCCAGTGGATTTCAAACTCTTCATATGTTAAAATTTTTATATAACAATTTTATTTCTAATTATAACAAAATAAACAGCAAACAAAACTGTATTAGAATATCTGTTTAAACCTCGAAATATCCACCATCAGCTTGGACACATGCGCGAAGTCTTTTTCTCCAATTATCAACAGAGGAGGCGAGAACATTCACATCTTCGATTGTTCTGAATTTTTTCCATATATCACGGCTTCGAGAATTCCCCATATTGCATAATCGAGCGGATTGAGGTCGGGTGAGTTCGGAAGTCATTGACCCGGACGCTTCTTGCTGATATTGACACTGATGAAATCCGGAAAATTGTCGAGTGGAAAAAAAAGTTAGAACAATCGAAGAATTGAAAGCCGCTCTTCAAGAAGCTTGAGACCGAATTGATGTGAATGTTCTCGCCTCCTCTGTTGATAATTGGAGAAAAAGACTTCGCGCATGTGTCCAAGCCGATGGTGGATATTTCGAGGTTTAAACAAATATTTTAATACAGTTTTGTTTGCTGTTTATTTTGTTATAATTAGAAATAAAATTGTTATATAAAAATTTTAATATATGAATAGTTTGAAATCCACCGGGTATTTTTGCCGCACCCTGTACTTCCCTGATAAATCCATGATTTTTAGGACTTCATTGAACTCCAGGTTAAATGAAATCGATGAGTTAGCCTCCGATTCCGACTATGAGGAAAATGCAAGAATTATTTTTATGGTATATAAGATACATTATTTTGCAAAATTAAACTTTATTTATAGGAACATAGCACAATACATGGAATTCGAGATTATTATATATCCAGGAAATCTTGTATAAAATATACGTGGCTAGTAATACTAATTTGTGCTGCACTTGGAAGTCTTTACGGAATCACGAGTATTATTATGGAATATGTACAAAGGCCATATTTTATTTCTTATTTTGTTCAAGAAGCGGGTATAGTTCGATTTATTGAGAAGCATACTGATCTAATTTATAGACATTGATATTTTTGATACTCAAAACGATGTTCCAAAAGTCTTGTCTTTCCTACCTATTCTGGATGGTGGGGGAGAAGGAATAAAAAATCATGTTTTTAAAAATATTTTTCCACACCTAGGGCCTATAAATATATCGGGAAAATGCATAATGAAAAATGAAAAACTGGAAAATTTACATTTTCCATTTTGTATTTTCCCGATAGATTTATAGGCCCCTGGTGTACCCTTCTTCTTGCTTTGCATTTTATTTTTGTAAACTGAAATGAGCGCCTACGGCGCTCGGCCTCGCTCTCCTAGATTGCCTGTAGCGCTCCTGAGCGGCACTTCCGAGCAGCGATCCCAATCCCAAGTGGCGCTCCCGATCAGCGCTTCCGCTACTATACCCTATAGTTAGGGTTGCCATATTGCAACCTTTTTGAGCTTCCGAAACATGCAACTGCAACCTTTTGAGCTTCTGAAACTTTTTTTGCAACCTGTATTGTAACCTTTCCAAAAATTTTTTGCAACCTTGTAAAAAAGCATCTGCCAACGCTACCTATAGTATAAACAGTAATTTATACTAGCATTATATCCGATTTTTCCCCTTGGTCCCTAAGGGGTAAAATTGAACAAATTTTTATCTCTGATTTCGATGATTTTTATGTAAATCGTCTTCTCTCACCGTTCCGCTCTATTTTTGTTTTTGCATGCGCAATTTGGATCGCACCTTCAAAAGTTAGTCCGAAAGGCGCACAGACAGACATTACGCCTTTTATATTTAACGCATCCCCCTGGGGTATGTTTGTTTTGTTTTTTAAAAGATTATGTTTAGGTTTTAATGTAACACTCCCTGATGCTGTTATATGCCCTTTTAACCGTTTTAATAAGTCATATTTGCAAGAGTTGAATGTTTCCGAAGGTTTAGCTCAATATTTAGAATTATCTTATCCTAGCTCCGTTAGTCATTCCTTTCAACTAAGTAGTTTTTGAATTTAAATTTTAAGCTTCTTAAAAAATTCAGGCGAATGGAATAAACTTGTCCTCAAATTAGATACATATCATGAAGAGCTTCAAGTTTTGTTGGAAAAAATTGGAAATATTTCTTATAAGCAGTTTTTGAAACAAGTAATTTATTTTAGTACAATACCTTCCATCACACCATTCCAAATTGACTAAGAAAGGGATTCCGCACTAAGTGCTGATAAAAAAAACAAAATTTAGGCTGGAATCGATTGTAAAGCATTTTTTGAAAACCAAGCAATATGTTCTGACGTACAAGAAATTATGACATCAGCAGGAAAATGTTTTAGGGTGCCTGGCGGCATCCAAGTAAGCTAAATTCAAAAGTGTAAGAAAAATTTTTAAGGCTGGTGACGGATTTGGGTATGGTACTCAAATTGTGATAAAGCTGCCAAAGCATTTGTATCATGCGGGTGTAAATCAAATGTTAAACGATGGAATAGTTGTAAAATTGGTAGAAAAGGGAAGAGGTTAATTAGTTCTTTATTACTTTATAATTTTTTAACTTTTAGGTGTCGATCATGATTTGACTTTTATACCATCCGGTAAGATTTTTAAAACACACATGGGCGTTCGTATTTTTACAGATCAGGGCCGTGCCGAGGAGGAGGGGAGAGTCGTGCCGAATGGAAGGGGAGGATTATGCCGAGGGGAAGGGTGAGGAGAGTAATGCCGTCCGAAGAGTGGCATTACCCTCCTGAATGATTTTTAAAAATTGATAAAATAACAAAAAATTTAGGAGTCCATGCAATAATGCCGTTAAAAGCTATCAAATACGAGTTTAAAAATGATCCCCCTAGGTACAATTGTATGGAAAATGAAGATGCCACATATAGCAGAGTGTGGTGTTATGAAGTAAATTTTGAGATTTAAAAAATTTAATTTATAGTCTTGAAATTGCATAAGAATATCGTTTTTAAAATTTGATATATTTTTTTAGACCTGTATAACAGAAGCAGCTGAATTAGCTTGCAATTGTTCTTTAGCTGCTTCACAAAGACACCGGGTATCAGCCATTTGTACGACCAATCAATTTTATAAATGCTTTGCCAAAATTTTATTTGATGAGACAAAATATTATGAGAGGCAAGATGTAAGCCTATTTTGAGTAAATTACAAAGTTTTATCAAATTTTTTTAGATGTGCAAAAAACAATGCAGGCATCCATGCAGCTATTGGTAAGCTTGGATTTTGTATCTTAATATATAAACTGGAGACCGAGCTCGGTCTCGCGTCTCTAGCTGAACGCCTGCAGCGCTCGGCCTCGCTTCAGAGCGTCTCAAGCGGCGCTCCGATAGGAATCCAATCGACATTCATGTGGCGCTCCCGAGTGGTTCATCGCTTCCTTATATAGACCTCTTGAAGTTCGCATAAAACGAATTAGTCTGACAAACACCAGCTATTCTGGCTTTGCCATACTATTTGTGTACACGTTTATAACGTGAAAATTATATTTTTTCGATTTTCTAATCTTTTCTGCTCTCAAAATCAAACAATTCTTTCGGATTAGTGTTCCTCATATCCGAAACCCTCGAGTACAAAAAATCAGCCGATTTGGAAAAATTTTTGAAATTTCGATTTTTTCACATTGGTCCTTCCCCAAGGGGCAAAAAATCGGAAAAAGATGTTTTTCACCAAATTTCACAAAAGTGGTGTCAAACGTCTTAGAATTTTGCTCTGATCACGATGGAGTATTGTATTAAGAGCTTGAATCGCATCTTCAAAAATTAATCTGAACTAGGGTTGCATAAACGCCACATATGGGTGGCAAATGCCACTTTTTTAGCTCAATGCCACCTTTTTTGTACTATTTTTTAACTAATTCCACCTTTTTTCCACCAATTTTTTGTCATTTTTAATGAAAATTCTTTAAAAGCCACCTTTTTTTAAAAGTCATTATGCATCCCTAGTCTGGACACACACACGCACAGACATTACATGTTTTATATAAGAAGATCTTTGAAAATAATAGAAAAACCATAATTTTTTAAATTTAAACAAAAGATAAATTGAACATATTATTTAATTTTTAGGCAATATGATAAAACTGTTAGTTATGCTCGTTTTCCTTCTGAACAGGTATGGTAGTCGCAATGAATTGACGCCAAAAAAGCAATTTTTTATTTTAGGCTAAAGCTTTTGTAAAAGAAGAAGAGGAATGGAATAGTCTTAAAAATATTATAATATTGGAAATTTATTTTACTAGTTTGGATTACACTGTGATAAAACATTTGACAGCTTTTACATTTTCCTCATTTATTGCTCAAATTGGAGGTATTGAATTTTTTAGGAAAATTATTATTTTTTAAATTTTATCAAAGAATTATCTCTTATAAAAATATACAGGATGCAAAAAAGTTCCATTTTTCATGAATTTTGGGCCTAAAAATTTTTTTCTAAAAATGACCCTATTAGGGGTAATTCTATGCAGGGATTACGCGCATTCCCAAAGCTTAAAATGCTTCTCTAACCCTGATTCATGATCAATGCATTGAAGCGAAAATCCAAATTTTAGTTTTTATGTGAAAATAGTCGTTTCTGGGGAATCAGAGAAGCATTTTCAAGCTTCGGGAATACGCGCAATCGATTCCCCGCATCGAATTACCCTTAATGGAGTCATTTTTAGGAAAAATTGTTGGTTCCAAAAATCATGAAAAAATTCTAAATTTGAACTTTTTGTTTGCACCACCCTGTATTTTTCTTCAAAAACCTTTTTTAGGCCAAATCTCCTTATGGATAGGCGGGTCTATTATCTCAATAATCCAACTTATTATCTACATATTTTTGGGTGGCTATTCATCTATAGTAAGGCGCAAAAAAAGCCATAGCCGAAGAAAAAGTGAAACAAGACATAGTGATAATCATATTAGAAGCATCTATAAAGAAGAAGAGAGAATAGATATCCCAGGAGCTCAGATTTGATGTCAAAAATATATTCTTTCCAAAATTATATTTCCTTCAAAAAATGCCTCATGTTTGTATGTTTGTGTAAATATGAAATTTTTTATGCAAGATCACTGACAATTGTGAGTGATCTTTAAATTCTCTAAATCTATAAAATAATCAATTTGATTCAATTGTTCCTTAAAAATATTATTTGTTAGTAAAAAAATTGAAAATTGAAAATTCAATAAAAATGCATTGAATTCATGACCAAAATTTAAAGACTATAATCATTATATAGCTTCCGTGGCTTAATTGGTAGCGTCGGGGACCTACTAAAACGGGGTCGCAACCGGGTGCGGTAATTACTAAAACGGGTCTCTGCAGGGTCGGCCTAGTATTTTAAATTTTTGCATCTTTTTCTTATTTTTAATCTCCTACTAAGTGCCATAAAAATAAAACTACCATAAAATGTACATATAAATTCTTTTCTTTATGAGCTTTTTTTAAAATGCTTGGAAATGTCAAATATTTATGACTATGTTATATTTACTTTAGTATCGTAAAATCAATGATTTTCTTTTTGCTTAAATTCATAAAAATCCTATATATTTCTGACGTGATTTTTAACCTAACATTGGTAGATAATATTCGTTTTATTCGTTTCTTTGGCGCACCTCTTATGGATTTTCAACGGGTTATCAGTAAGACAAGGTTGCGTCTGTATTTTTTTACTATTGTGATTTGTATATAATTTTTTGTTTTTGATTTTTGAATAAAAATCTAGTTTTCATCATGTTGACGGATAAAACGTAATCTTTTAATAATTAGAGTAAATCCTGTTGTCAGATTTTAAGTACAAATTGGAACAGGGAATACTGCATTGCAATTTCTTTCATATAAAAAATTTATGTTAGTGAGTAGCGTAATTTTAGTCGACAAATGGATTCAATTTTCTAAAAAATTTTAGCCGTTGATAGAGGGGGTGCACATGTCTTTCGAGAAAATTTTGTTTAAAATTTTATATTTTAAAGGACCAATCTGAAAAATGGAGCATTTTTTGTTTTTACGGTAAATTCTTTAATGGAATTTTTGTATACCCCAAATTTTTTATTCTAGATAGTTTTCCTTTTTTATATTTGAGAATTTTTTATAATGCTTTGAAATAGACTTAATTGCTAATTATTCTTTAAAATTTTTCTATCAACACAAAAACTATACATTTTTGGTAGCCCATTGTTTGATACTCAAACAAATTCTTGGCTTAAAAATTTTTCTTATCAATATACAAGGACCGATGATAAAACATCAAATCAGTCTTTGCTTAATGGCCGTAGAACTGTTCCTTTTTGGTGGAATAGGGAGCTGAAACGCAATCGATATATTGTTTGAGACGCGTAAAAGCGTGTGGTTTTTACCGGGACTTTCTTTTCAAATGCTAAGCATTTGGAGGTTTTTTTATCATTTTATGTTATTTTCGGACGGATTTTAAAACCTAAAAGTTTTTTTGATAGCCTTTGATTTTTCATTTTTGAGATATGGTGAGCGTTGAGTCGAATTTTCACGAAGACATGATTAAGTCAAGATCTAGTACGGTAAATTCGAATAAACTCCGATCAGAATCTACTGTTTCTAAAGATACTCAATCGAATTTTCATGAAGACATGATTAAGTCAAGAGCTAGTACGACGAATTCGAATAAACCCCGATCAGAATCTACTGTTTCTAAAGATACTCTTTTGGAACAGGTATAATTAGTCATAAACCACGAAAAAGATTCATAATTTTTTATATCATTTTTCCTTAAAAAATTCAATTTTCTCATTGTAAAAATTTTTGGGCGAAAACATGTTATTCCGAAGGGTTTGTTTCGACCTGTTATTTTGACCGGTTGTTTCGAACAACAAGAATGTTTTTAATGGAACAGCCGGTCGGAAAATTGTAACAACTTGTCGGAACATCCGGTCGCTTTTGTTCATACCAGTTGTTTGATTTTCCGACCTGTTGTTCCGAAAGAAGTCGGTCTATTAGAACAACAGGTCTCCTGTGAAACAACCGATCGGAACAACGTGTCGGCATTCAAAATTTTCGGGGAAAAGTACTCACCTAACCTGTGCAAAAGGAGTCCTGTTTTTAAATTAAAAGTTAACATTTTTAGATCTTTTCTGTTGTTAGCCTACCTACGGTAGAGTATCCATCGCGTCCAAAACAATACTATGCTCCACCTCCGCCTGCCGATACTCCTAAACGAGGCTCCGTTGCATCTTTTCAAAGTGTTTCAAGTCAGAAATCTTCAAGGGCTAACACTTTAACTGAAAATGATGCTCCAACATCAAGACATGAATCCGTTTCGGACGCATTTCAAAATGTCCATAGCCATAAATCTTCAAGATCGAGTACTTTGACTGGACGTGATGCTCCAGATGCTTCTGAATCGGTCAAGCGGCGAGATAGTCATTTAAGCTCGGTCGATAGGGAGCAAGAAGACGCACTGGCGCATCTGGATAACATTCTTCAACAACAATTTTCGTCTTCGGGATCATTGGTGGATACGGAAGAACCGATGGAACCTCCCGAAGCGCACTCGGGTTCTGGAACATTAAAGTCATCGAGGGCTAGTACTTTAACTGGTCGTAATAATGGAGCAGCTTATGTAAGGGCTTGATTTAATAGTGATTTTTCACAAAAATGTGCAGATTTTCATTTTTTCAACAAAAGAATCTAATTTTCGGAACATTTTAAGGATAAAAACAAGCATTTTTCGAAAAATTTAGCTCTTGTGATGCTATTTTTTATACTTAAAAACGGGATTTTAACAACAACAAAAAATTAGAAAACATGAGCTCCCCCACAACCAAATTTCTATAAGAAAATTTTTCCGAAAATTGACAAACGTGTGCTCTCTCAATCACAAAATGCTGGCGGGGTCTTCCCCGCCTAACAAACAATTGTCAGTCTGAAATTAAGCCACGTGAACAACTTATAAGATTCATAAAACAACTCCCACATATGAATCTCAATTTGCTTAGATCTAGCAGGAAACTTTCTGCTCAAGTACACATGTTCACCTCGATAGCAGACTTCGAACCCTTTCCCATGACTTATAAAATATCCAATAGCCAAAATTCTAGGATAATCACCACGAATACTTCCAAACTACCGCTCAAATCCATCTAACCGAAGATGGCACAAATGGACTTCATTCACGAGATTCTGTTACTTATGAAACACACTTGATCCATAATGAAACACATGTGGTCCATGAAACGCATGTTGTTCATGATGAAGAATATGATAGCTTCGAGCCGGCTCGCCTTGGTGGTCCACCGGTTTTCGACCAAAACAAACTATTTAGAAACCGTTCAATGACTGTTGATAGTCAGGTTTCGGTTGCCGAAAGCCGATTTGGAGGATTCGATTTGGTTGATGAACATGGTGGTGAAAAGGTAAGCAAAGTTTTAACATAAATTTGGTAGTAAATTTTATATTTTTCAGGATGAAGAAATTAATCTTCATCACAATGAAGTTGCTTATGTTCGACCAAAGGTATATTTTATTATAGAGATTTAAAAAATTTACTTTAAAATTTTAGAAAGTGAAGCATCAAAGTAGTCCTCATCCTCAAGCACAAAAACTCAATAATGAGTCAAATGAGCAAGAACTTAAAGAATACCAACAAAAATTGCATCAAGCCAATTTGAAACAAAATCTGTTAAAAAATGAGGTAAACAATTTATAAACAAAATTTGTTTCTTTAATTTTTTAATTTTTTAGATCAAAAAGATGGAAGCTGTAGTTTTGAGTAAAGAATCGGTAGTTCGAACAAAAGAAGCAGAACTTCGAAAATTGACTAATACAAAAAGTGTCGATGAACACCATGAAGAAAAGCCACGCAATATTCAAACTGTTCGAAGATATTCTTATCAATCGGGTAAAAAATAACAATCAATTTAATTAAGATTGGCTATTCCACATGGATAAAAATAGCAAGAATATGAAACATTTTTGCTTTCTTACCTTAGCTCTATTCCTACTTTAGGAAGCTAACATTTTTTTATATAATCCTCTTTTTTAGACTCTTCTGAAGTCCCACGCCGTTCTGTTTCAATTTATGAAGAAGAAGTTCCTGAAAGCCATGTTGAACAGGCTCAGCTTGCAACAGCTCATTTAGTTGGACAAGATGGCCCTTTAAAATACTATCAGCCACAAATGCGAAAAGCTGAAGGATTTGAAACTGTTGATGGCATCGAGAAAATCATCATTGGTGGTGAACAAGAACCGACTGAAGATGACAAGGTATAAAGTTGTTGAACAAAAAAAGCAAAAAAATTTAGGTTGTTCTTCTCTTTGGTCCGATTGGTTCAGGAAAAACTACATTAATCATGTCGATTATGAACTTTTTGTACGATGTTAAGAAAGAACATGACTTTAGGTATATAAACTGGAGGCTGAAAAAGCCCCGTGTACAAAAATCGATCGATTTGGAGAAATTTTTGAAATTTTGATTTTTTTCACCTCGGTCCCCCAAGGGATAAAAAATCGAAAAAATTTGAAAAAATCGCCTAAAATCGCAAAAAGTTCCATTGACCATACACAAAAGCTCCATTTATAAAAATTTAGATTCGTACTTGAAGATCCACGAGAAGTTAAACCAACAAAAAGTCTAACTGCTTATGTTTTCCACAACACAATTTTCCCCTTCAGTGTTACTTTTGTTGACGCTCCAGGTGTACCCAACAAAAAAGGATATAACAAAACTTCAACTATTATACGAGAATGGTTTGAAAAGGTTCGATGATTTATTTCATCTTGATTTGAAAATTGAGTTTATGAAGGGGGTATTCAAGTATGGAAAAAGAGGGATGTCAACTATTTTTTTTAAATGAGTTAAAAATGAAAATTTTTAAATTTTTGAAAAATTAAAATTTTTCATCTCACTCACATTCTAATTCACAAATTTGCCTCCCCCCCCAATTTATTTGACTATGGAAAAATTTCAATTTAGGAACTAAAAGCGGTGGGTCACTTCCGTCTCGATGCCATCAGCATCGTTATGAGGCATGATGAAGGAGAACTAGGTTGGCCTTTTGTAAACGAACTGGCTGTGGTGAAGAAGCTTTTTGGAGACGATCTCAAAGAGAATGTGATGCCTTTGATTACTTGTGGCGAGGTATCCTTAAAGAACCAGTCCGGTTGGAAAAAAAGTTGCCAATTTTGTACATATTCGGAAAGTTCATGAAAAATGAAGCATTTTTTGTTTTTACGGTAAATTCTGAGTCGTTGTAGTTTTTGAGATAGTTACATTTGAAGTTGGCGATTTTTGAAATTTATTTATTACAACGAAGACTTGCACCTGAGTCGTGATGCTGTATTTATTTTTTTCTAAATGTTCAAGGATTTTGAATTATTTTCCTCTCAATATACAGATTTTATTGATTCAAGGAAAGAATTTACCGTCATGACCCAGGTGCAAGTTTTCGTTGTAATAAATAAATTTCACAAATCGACAACTTCAAACGCAATTATCTCAAAAACTACAACGATTCAGAATTTACCGTAAAAACAAAAAATGCTTCATTTTTTATGAACTTTCCGAATATGTAAAAATTGGTAACTTTTTTCAAACCGCACTGGTCATTTAAACATGGGACTTCAAAAATTTTTTAGGTCCTTCCTCAACCCGTTGCTATTCGCTCTCTTGTTATGGCAAATATCACTTTCATGGAGTATTTCAAGATTAATAACAGTGGTTTCTGGCCATTGCGTTCCGGTGAAAATTCGCTCAAACATTCGCTTTATCATAAGAAAGCAATCGCTGAATTGGAGCGATATTTCCATGTATGCATATTCCTCTTTGAAAATTTTAGACGGGTTTTTTAGGAGCTACACGACTTGGTTCAACCATTATTGGCAGTGCTCCGCAATCGAAATGGCCATGGGTCACCTTAGAGGAAAAATATAATTTAAAAAACTTATGATAAGAAGTAAATTTATTTTGTATTGTTAAAAATAAATATAATAAAAATTATAAATACCTGACAATATAAAAATTTATAATACAAATGAGTACTATATAACAGTGATGGTACCCAATTATTCAGTTTGAACCTTGATATAGTCGATTCTCGTATTTTTGCATGCACGATACGAAAAATCATAAATCCCAAGTGAAAATGGTTCCGACTTTTTAAAAATGTCTAGCCCACGGCCAATAAGAATCTTCCATCCATTGTTAAAGCTAAAAAAGGATTTTTATTTTTTTCAAATCAGAAAGCTTACTAAATTCGCCGATCGTGAAAATCTTTGAAAAATATCCTCAAAGTAATATTCTTTTCATGCATTAAGTTGTCTCTTAGAATTCTCAAAAGCTGTTCATTATCGTTACTTTGTCGAGTTATCAATTCAATAACCCTTAAATATCGAGCTTTTTTGACAAGAACTTCACAAAAAGAAATAAAGTTGTAGATCTAAATATAAAACTTTATATAAGATCAAGAAGTATTACCTGATGCCTATGGCAGATATAAGGATCTTCCATAATAACTATAGATAAATTGTCATCAATACACAAAGAAAATATGGATTCAAAACTGATTCCTTTTTGATTTTCAGAAATTGTCACTTGTTTATGGATAACTTCTTTATTTGATGATTCCAGAACAGAGTTTTTAACTAATGGTCTTTGGGCACTAAAATTAAAATACTTAAAAATAAAAAGTCAGCGATATTTTGCATACATTGGCTCTAAATTTGATGAAATAGAATTTAAGGGCAATAATGTTAGTTTGCTTCGTTTTCTAGATGGTTCAGAAAATGCTTCTTCCAAGGATTCAGTTGGTTGGTTAGAAATAGAATATTCAGGATTAGAAGTAAAGTTTCCCATTTAAAAAAATAACTACTAAAGTTAGGACTTGTTTATGATCGAACTTTATTAACGCCTCGTTTTTTAACGTTTAGAACACAAATAATTCACCTAACAAAAAAAGTTATCAAACAAATCAATAAAAAGTGCGAAAATCCATAGTAAAGAGTAAAAAGAAATAGTAAAAAGCATAGTAAAAAGTAAAAAGAATCTTGGTATTGCATAGTAAAAAGAATCTTGGTAATAATAGTTCGCATTATCTATAGGGTTTCAAAATAACTCAACATTCATTAATTTTCGATAGGATTTTCTTAATAACGTTTGTTTCACGAAAAGTGATGTTCAACAAAGTTTTTCCCGAAAACACGACGAATAAATTTGTATGACATCACTTGTGAACAAATTTATATTATTAAGAAAATCCCTATCTTCTTAGGCTGTGTTTCTTGAACGCGGAGATAGATAGGAATCGCATAGTGTGGGAATCCAGTAAGATAACAAGGTATTGGTAGACCAAGATATCACTAGCGATGAATATGGAATAAGTTTATTCGTGACGTTTCGTCAAAAAGTTTATAAGGTTTTTCTTCGAAACACAAAGGTTTTAATAAAAAGTTTTCGCCTGCGGCACTGGCTTTTTCTTACATATAAGGATTTTAACAAAAAAAAATTTCGCGCGCAGAGCGCGTCGACCAAAAAAAGGTCGTCAAACGTACCGCGGTACTTATTTAGAATACCCCCTCTGTGAGACAAGCCCTTTAGTCGGCTAAAAATAGGAATGAAACGAAACCAAATTCAGGGTTTTCGTGTCAATAATCAGGCAAATTTAATCTAATTGTTCCACAAAGGGGATATTCTAAATAAGGCGCACATTGTTTCACAGAGGGAGTATTTATAATATTCCCTCTGTGGAACAATTAGATTAAATTTGTCTGATTATTGACACGAAAACCCTGAATTTGGTTTCGTTTCATTCGTATTTTGAGCCGACTAAAGGGCATGTCCCATAGAGGGGGTATTCTAAATAATTGCCCACCTTTCGCCCAAGAAAAAGTAAATTTTTTCAAAATTAAAACAATTTTTAAACAGCTGCTTTTCCCCAAGAAGTCCTATGACGCTCCGGCACCAAGAAGTCGTAGATTCATATTTTTATTAAAAAACTATACAATAATTATGTACATAAATTATAACTAAAAAATTATCGATCAAATTTCGCAGGAAATTTCCCTTCTTCTCGCAATTCATCCCATTTTTGGACCCAAAATCCTGGGCACACATCCATATACACGTTCCAGAAAAATTTACATGGCTTGTAATCTTCACCCATAAGTTCTTTGCACCGAAAATAGTCGACATAATAGGCAAAACATTGGCGTTGACGGCGCTGTTGAGGGAAACGGGCATCATAAGGTGCTGCCCAAATTAGGTTTTCCATAAGCTCTTTAGATTTTTCCTTGCTAAAAAATGGAATTTTTGAAAATTTTTTCCAGATTTTCAAGAATTAAGATTAGTGCTGAAAATAAAGGAAATGAAAATTTTGAATTTAACAATTTTTAGATTTTTGAAAATTTCCAAAAATATATCGTACTTGTGCCAAATCGGGTCATCAGGATGTGGTAAAATTGGTTCGGTTTCTTTTTTAATTTTTACACCCTCTTCAATTTCTATGACCTCTTCTTTCTTTTCATTAAATTTTTGAATACGCTCTCTAGTCGTCTCTGGCACATCGATATTAGCCATTTCTGAGAATATAAAAAAATATTAGAAAAATGCCAAAAAAATCTAAAAATAACACAAAATTTAAAAAAAATTTTTAATCAATAGTCATAAAAGACAACAGACAAATTTTCGTAAACAAACACGCATGAATTTAGTTTTGTTGTTTGATCGATTTTCGCAGAGAACAGTCATAGACCACGTAAACAAGATGCTATCAAAGGGTAATAAATAGACAATGAAAAAGGAGATCAGAATCATTGATGTTGTTCAAGTTTTTGTGTGTGGAAAAAATGATATAAACAATTGCATGAACCTATCTTTCAGTGAGCTCTAGAATTTTTCGAAACGGGCTTCCCGAAACGAAAAACGGGCGTTTCAAAAAGAAAAATAATTCTAAAAACTAGATTTTTTCAATAAATTTAACATTTACCGGAAAAAGCAATTACAGAATTTTATCATTCTCGATGAGACGAATAAAAGAGACCGAAAGCATCCCATTTGGAGATCGAGTTGGGTTATTGAAGCAAAAACTTTTCCAAATTTCTATTAAAGAGGGAGTTCAAGCTAGGGCTGAACGTTGACCTGCGGGGTGGGGTTTTTTCAAAAAATTTTTTGCGGGGCGGGGTTGTTAAAAGCTTGCGGGCGGGATCCCGCGGGGTTAAAAAGGTTAAATTTTGTTGATCAAAAATTGGTTAAGATAATAAATGTATAATGTATAAAATCGTTAGTTTTTTTCATGCGTCGATAGGTGATAAACAATTTTGTAGAATAAACAAGAGTTTCTTAAAAAATGGTGCGGGCGGGGTTTACGGGGTGGGATCCCGCCCCGCGCGCAGCCCTAGTTCAAACCAGGTAAAAATGTTTAAAAAATGACATTTCTAGAGTAAATTTTATGCGAAAAATTGGACTTTTTCTAAAAATATCAAATTTCCTCCCCCCCCAACCTGAAAATTCCTCCCAGCCAAATCTGGGCCAAAACTATGGCACTGGTTGCAATGCTTTGCGATTGTTATCAACGCTCAAACATTTTGTAAATAATATTTTTTTTTAGGGAACTTTTACTTCTATTTATTAAAGCCATATATATGAACAAAAAATGATGCAACCAGCAAAATTTAAAACGAGCTGTACTCTGTTGGACCATGACCGAAAGCTTGCCAAATAGTAAGTTGATTTTTTATCTTTGTTAGTCTACTTTTTCTATTATAGAATTTTCAAGGTTTGCTTTTTTAGTTAAATTTGATGAAAAACTTGTTTATCAAAAAAATTTGTATAATTTGTGTAGAAAGTTTATATTTTAAAAATCATTTTATTTTTTAGTGAGGCTGAAATTATTTTGTACTTGTTGGAAAAGTCAACGAATGGTCAGATTGTAAGTCTGCTAGAATATTTCTTCGTATATAACCTCAGTTAAGGCTTACTTATTCGAACTTTACAAGATGGATAATGACTCCGAGTTTCGTGCATTCGCATGTGAAAAGAAGCTGGACAAGTCGTTGTTTGATGCAGCGAAGGAATTTCTCACCAACGAATTAACAAATCTCCATATTTTATGTGAGGTTCAAGGAAAGGAATGCCGGTGAGTTTTTGTGACATTTTGCTTTAGAACCCTGAGGCCGAAGACTCAATAATGCCTGCGGTGCTCTTTTATATGATTTGCTTTCTGCCAGTAGTAATGCTGAGCTTAAAAATGAATTACATTGTTTACTTTTAAGCTAAAAATGGCATATAGACTAATTTAAAAAAATTTTTGTAACAATATTTCCTAGACATTTGCCGATTTTTTTTGCTGCACTAAATTTTCGCAGTGACTAAAATTGTAGAATTATGGAAAATTATCACCGCTGCTAAAAACGTTGGAAAATTTTGTGCAGCGAAAATGTCCGGAGGAAAAAATTGGCGAAAATTGTCTAGACAATTTTGTGTTGTCAAAAATTTTTTATCAAAATTAGTCCGTATCCCAAAAATCAACTATTGACTATTTTTTGGCATAAATTTTAACTCTTGGTTAATTTTCGAGCTGAAAAATCAACGTGTAGATAACATTTAAGTTCAAAAACTAATGCTTAAATAACTAACTTTTTTTAAACTATTGAACTAAAATGATAACTTTTAACTAACTGTTATGATATAAAAAATCAGCAGATGCCTAATTTTTTAGTGTCGAATTCAAACGCAAAATGACCAAAGGAAATGAAGTCATGATGGAAATTCTTTTAAGCGATACTAGTGCTAATTTGATGGAATATTTACTGGACAAGAAAGCTGATTTTGAAACGTCGACTATCTTGAGAGTACCTCCAGTTTTGACTACAACAATGGGAACTCAAGCAAAATCAGATGTGGCGAATGGCGAAACACAAACGGCGGCTTTGGAGAAAGTCTGTTTTAGTACTCAAACCTCTAGTGTTGAGACGAATCATGTTCACTCGCAGGTGGAGTAGTTTTATGATGTCTATTTTTGGCATAATGACTTTAAAAATGATCTATTTTTGGATCAAAAATTGGTTTCTGGTAATTTTGTGTAGAATAATCAGTTATTAGCTCAATCTTTCTTCTAATTTTGGATTCGAAAATCCATTTTTGACCATATTTTTCCTAAAATTTGAACTATAATAAAATTTGTCATTAGCTTATATTGAGCCCATTTGATATACAAACGATTTTTTATAGACCCATCAAGAACCAAGTATTATGGAAATGTATCAGCGTCAAAGCGAAGAAGAAATTCAGCCAATAACGACTCAGGCAATTGTTGAAAAGCCGAAAGAAGAACCCAAAAAGAAAGAAGCCATGTTGAAATATAGTCCAGAGTTTTTGAAAGAGATTGGAAAGATTGTTACTGTATATTTTTTGTTGTTGAATATTTAACCAGATATGTTTCAGGCAACCGTTCACACGTGAAAAGTTTTTAATTTTTATGCTTGAAAATATGTCTAATTTCCAAATCTTCATGCAAAAATTTTGCTGGATAAATGCTTGTTTTTAAGCTGAAAAGGCACATTAAGTGAAAATTTTTGGTGAAAAATGAAAATTTTGAACATTTTTAGTGAAAATTTGGTCATTTTTGGTTAAAAAATCATTGGAGGCCATTAGAATTTTTGAAAAAATTTCAAAAATTTTAAGAAAAATATAAGGGTCAGTGTCGTATATAGGAATTTTTTTAGGGGGAAGTAATATTTGAATCGTTGGGCTCAAAAAGAAAATTTTTAATGGTTGAAAATTTTCACGTTCTGTCTAATTTTAGGAAAGCCCAAACACTGTAAAAATCCGTCAAAATGTGGTAGATGATGAGAAATTGAAGGAATTGGGTGTTTCCAAGGATGTGCATGATGCAGGCTGCATCTATATTGGTGGGATGTCAAATGAGTCAGGTCGAGGTGAGAATGACACGAAAACATGACTTATTCTCAAAAAGACCGATTGGATCGTATTCAGCATACTACTACTGAAAAAATTTCATCGAAAATGAGCGAAAAATGCTTATGTTACAATCCAATATAATTTTGACACCCAAAAATGTCTAATTTCCATTTTTTCAGGATCTCGTAGCGTCAATGGCTTCGGTTACAACGATTCAAATCAGCAGCAAAATTCGTACCGTGGTCGTTGTTTTTATAACCACAGTTCATATGGATCAGGTTTTGTGTGAAATTTTACGAATTGTAAAAATTGAATTTTGTAGGTAGGCGTGGAAGTTTCGCAAACTCGAGCAACAGCAATCAAGGCTATGAAAATCAAGGGGGTCTCAAACGAAGTTTGGAAGAAGAGCAAAGATGGTGGACCGGATATGGTGGATCTGAACAGTCGTTTCGAGGTAGAGACGATTTGTGTGCCGTGAACAGGGCGTATAATTGGCACCTTCTGCACAAAGTGTGACCTCCGACCCACTCACGATAGGCCCAAAAATAAAAAAGGCAAAAAATTGTCGACAATGGCCAAAAAAATCAAAAATTGTAGATTTTGTTGAAAATTTTAAAAAAAGAAGAGTTTTTTGAAAAAATGGCTGAAAAATTTTTAGACGGCCGTGGTGGCTATATGGCGAACCACAATCAAGGCTATGAAGACCGAGTTTCGAGTGGTGGATTTGAAGGCAGTCGTGGTAGCAGCCTTTATGAACAGTTGCCGCAACAGCAAGATTTCAGACGTAGCGGAAGTGGAAGCTCTTTAGCAAGTCGAAGAGGCGGACGTGGATTTAGCGGTGGATATGAACAGGAGAGTTATGGTCGTGGAGGTGGTAGCAGTTATCATGAAAGACATGGTCGACGAGGTAGTTATAGTAAGTGATTTTTAACGAAAGTCCGTTTTTGTGCCAAAATTAGGAGTATATACTAATACATGACTCGAATTCGGTCAAAACATGTTCTAATCGTCTCATCTTTACCGAAAAATTATGTAAAAAAATCTATATATGTGTTTAAAATCGGATGTATTATCGATTTTTGATCAATTTTTATAATTTTTGAAATTAATTTTTTCAGCAGCAGAAAGCAATGAACATGACGGCCTTTGGTAATAATCGAAATTCCAGACTTCCTATAATCCAATATAACTCGTTTATTATTTCTCTTTATTATTGTTCATGTTTTAAAATTTATGCTGCTTTTGATAATTATTTTTGTCAAGAATATTTTTGAATTTTCAGAGTGATTTTACAATTGTTCCTGTGAGATTGTCGGTTTCGATTTCGTTCTAGAATATAAAGAAAACATTTTTCTACATTTGTTACAAAGAATTAACAATTTTTACTACTTTAAAACCATAAAAAATTACCGTATTTACTTTAATAGAAGCACCCCTCTAACTTCTAAGCTCTCTAGAAGAAAATCTACAGGTTTTCATGAAAAATGATGTTTACAAAAGTTGTAGAGCATACCCTTCTCTACAACTTTTGTGAACATCACTTTTAATGAAAACCTGTATATTTTTCTCTTGTTTTTGTCATTTGATATTTTTTATAAACTCTAAAAATACGCCCAAACCCAATATGACAAAATGTTGAATTAAAAAAATTAAATGATAAAAATTTGGGGTCAAATTTGATCATGCATTTTTTACCATTTTTGGGCAATTACTAAAAGTAGTAGCGCTAAAAAATACAATACTTGATCCAAAAATGTAACCCAGAAATATTATGAATATGTTCAATATTTCGTGGTTACATTTTTGGATCATAATTTTTGATTTTTTATAAATCAAATCGGGTATGGAGAATCGTTTCTGAGCCTTCCCTGAAAAAAAGTATTGTATTTTTTAGCGCTACTACTTTTAGTAATTGCCCATTTTTGCATCAAAAATTTGTTTCTCGATT